>WUQG02291936.1:0-19516 GCA_011317285.2 Androctonus mauritanicus | reverse complement strand
TGCGGTTTCGTCATCGAGCAGATGTACCTCAGACTCGAAAGAAGAATGCACATTTTGCTACGTGGCATCGTTTATCTACTGTGGACATACCTATGGGAATTCACTACCGGTTACGTCTTGCGTTACTTCAATGCGTGCCCGTGGGACTACACCCCATTCGATTTTGATCTGGTAGGACTGATAACACTCGAATACGCTCCTCTCTGGTACGCTGCCACTCTGGTACAGGAACAGTTGCTGACAAAGAACATACTCTTGCTACAGTGGGGCACAACAGCCCGAAGCAGGGACTCATGTCGCGGTTGTAACTCGTTTAACAAAATGTCGAACGGCATCCGTCGATTGAAGAGATTGGATTGAAAGTACGGTTTTTCTTCTTCTTCATTTTCTTTTCTTCTTCTTTTTTTTTAGAAGGGATCACTTATAAATGTTTATCTAGTATTTTGTGAATTACGGTGTTCGACTCTCGAAAAACCAAAAAAATTAATAATTTTTCCTTCGGATAAACTAGCGTTTTACGTGTTAGCATCTAGAAAAAACACACAAAATTTAAATATTTCCTCGATCTAGTTTGCAAAGGGAATATAATAACAATACACTCTATTCTTTCTATAAACGTTATTATCATTGTTGTTGTTATTATTACTACTACTATTTTAAGGATAAGCACTTTACGGGTACGAAACAATCCCGATTCTGCATTGTCGAAACGTAACAATAGATAAAAAATTCGGTAGAATATTGGGTTTGGAAACTACTACTGGGATTCTATATAGAAAAAATAAGAAAAAAAAAGAAGTAACTGCCACACGTCATCAGTTTATTCCGTCTTCTTTCTGGAAGTAAACGTAGTGCCAATCAGCCTCCTTATATTCACTTTTACCTGTGGTAGGAGAGGGCGAATGCGGCAATAACTCAAAAATTTCTGTTCGAATAACCACTTCCAGAAGAATGCCCAAACGAATACTGTAAGAATTCCCAGAAACTATACACATAAATGACCAAAAATTTACTTTTTTTTGTTTATAATTTATTCAGTTTTTTAACTGTTGTTGTTGATTGTTTTGTTACGTAACTTTTCAATGGGGGAAGTATATAAATTATGTATCAGCAACGAAATTACTCATAAAAAAAAAAATTTAACTCTCGCTGGTAATTTTATCGATGAATGCAGAGACACATACACACGTATACACACATATTAAGAAACCAGTATAACACGTAGAGTTATAAAAGTTCGAATATAGAACGATGGAGATCAGAAAGATAATTTGCATAGATTTGTTTATCATTCCTGTTAACACCTGTATGCGTGTGTGTATGTGATTTTTTTTTAAAACAAACATAGAACTGAAACAAGAGTTGGAATCTGTAAAATTTTAATTGTACAACACAATCATTTCTATGAATTAAAATATACATATATATATATGATCGGTATGGGATCAAATTTAATAGTTTATTAACGAAACTAGAAATATGTTCAGGAAGGTGGTGAAGTTTTCAACTTGTTAAAAAAAAAAAATTCTTAAGGAAGAAAAATATATATATATATTGTAACGATTTAGAAAAATTAAAAGAAAAAAAAAAGATTTTAAACCTAGAATGTTTTTAACTGCCTCTTTATTAATGTAAGAATTAAATATGTATGTTTGTACACACACGAGTATCACCAGAAAATGAATGGAGAAAAGGAAGAAAATTATAAAAAGGAAAAAAAAAAACTAGAGAGAGAGAGAGACATCGTAGATTTAACAAGTCGACGTGTCCCATTAAGGATAATGCTTTAGCTTAAGGGAAATGATGTTCCCAAGAGGGAATAGTAATATTCATCGATCACTACTGTTTGGAAAGAATATCAGCAGTGACGGATTCAGATATCCTAAATTGAAAGTATCCTCTAGGCACAAATAGAAAATAACCTTCTTAATGTGAGAGTTTTGTGTACGTATATATGCGGGGGGGAAAAATTATTGCGACGGAGAAAAACTAATGACGTTTTTAAGACGTTACAAACACACACACATAACGTATAGCTCTACGACGTACGCATTCCTGAAGAAAGTTAATATAGAAATTATATTGATTAAGTCGAAGCACTAGGAGAGCGCATATTGCGTTTAAAACGTGTGACCGAACGAAATTATAGGGTCTAGAAAACTATCTCAAGATAGGAATGTTTGTTGTAACTCTAGTCCCCAAGCTAGGTATGTAAGGTTGAAAACACCTAGACGTAATTGAAGGTTGAGACTTCTAAACATTACTCTGCCGAGTTCGAGATTGTATAAACGATTGTCATTTCTTTATCGTTCTTTTCTTCTTCCCTGTGGCGTAAATTTTTACAAGACGATAAGAGAATTATCGGTTTTAAAATCCGTAACAGAAGTGATTATCATATCTGCTTTAAAATTCACGAATTTTACCGCGTGTGCGCGCGTCCGCTTTTAACAATTAGCGCTTGTCTTCCTACGTAATTTGTGTTTAAAATTTAGTTATCAAATTTTAAACAGCGAGTTTAACTAGAGCAGAAATGTATTAAATTTATAATTTTAATATGTGTATGCTATAGATAACGGAATGAATAATCTGTTCATTTTTATCCGTTCTCTAGAGAAATTTTCACTTTAAAATATGATTAAACGCTTCATTTGCATTAATTTATAGTCGCCAAGATGCTTAATTCAGTTTGAATGGCTGGAAGTCGTTAGATGACATATTAGAGGATATCTGAATTGCTTTATGCACACTCTCTCTCGCTCTCGAAAGTATATAATCGATAACTGTTAACAGATTTCCCATTCATATTCTTAACAGTTTTGAAAATTTGTTTGCGTAATCTATACAATTCAGATCCCCCTTCCGAAAATTGGATTGTGTGTTAGATACCGTCATTAAGAAATTTTCGGCATCCAAATCTCTCTTTCTCTCTCTCTCTACATTCGTCATACTTATCAGATTTACTCCGTTTTTCGTCATTAATATTTTTGGAATTGTTGGAAGAATATCAATTTTTTTTTCCTTTTTTTTCTTCCTGTTCTCTTCGTGTACGATTCTCGTTCTTAATTTTCTATATCCGAACGGTTGGTGATTGTTTTTTACGATGCAGGTAAACAAATTTTAAAGGGTTTATTGCGGATTTGTCGATAAAACTGTAACGTTTCTTTGATCGCATAAAAACCTACCTTTGGCATAAAAACGAATCAAAAAAAAAAAAACATCGCAGTAGTATAATTTTTATAAATATCCTTAAGGTACTTGTAGCTGCTATGATTTTAATGACTAATTTTTTTCTTTTTTTTTTCCTCCCTCTCTTCCTAAGCTCCCGAAGAAGAATAATGTCTTCTTATAAATAAAAATATCGTCCTTCATTTTACGTTAGAGAATTAATCTAATCAGAAATTCTTCCTCCTAACTTTTTACTTATTGTACTCCGAGTAACGTAAAAAAAAAAAAAATTGAATGAAAGATCGTTTTCATTCACGTTTTTAATATACAAATTACGAGTGGAAATTGAACAAAATAGTATTTTACGTCATCGGAAATGATGAATGAATTTTTACTATTACGAAAAATAGTAGTAATTCTTTCTTTCTTTCTTTTTTTTAAGAATTAATTGTGATGTTAACGTATGATAGATTATAATTCGGGACAGCTATGCCGAATTCATTATACAGAAAATTTATTCGAATAATAATTTTTGACGTCTCTCTAGAGGACGTGTAGTAGTAGTAGTAGTAGTAGTAGTAGTAAGAGAACTCGCATTTATTGATTCCTATTAAATTCCCCTTTATTTATAGACTTTTTCTGTTTATTATTAAGCTAACAATAAAGTAGCTTCGAGATATTTTAATACCACATCTCCAGAGAGAGAGAGTGAAAATTTATATATATATAGTTATGTATGTAGATATGTACGAAACTTATATATATATATATAAAACACATATATATATATACAATAAAAACGTAAACTTCTGCTTGAATACAAGCTGTTACAAATATTTACCCTGTGTAAACTTTAAAGCAAGAGAAGTTTTAAACCATTCGTTCAGTTGACGTTAGTTCTTGTGTGCTGTTGAATCTAATTATACTTTTCTCTCGCAGTAGTAACTTATTGAGTTTATTCTCTCTCTCTCTGTTGATAGTATCTAGTACTTTTTCAAAACGATTCTTCGGTATAAATCGAATAATCTTAATAGTTTTCGGACGATCTAACTCGTCTTACATTTTTATGATATTAAATTACTCGAGAGAATCGAATCTTAACGTTTTTTCATTATATTTCTCTGTAACGTTTACGTTAAGAACACCGCTGATGATGAAGATGCGAAGGATCTTATCGTTCGAGATGAATGTCGAGTTAGAAAATTGTTTTAATCGTTTCTCTCGTATAATTTTATAAGATGTTTAGATTTCGGTATGTGTAAATGTTAAAACATGGTTACTTTCAATGTTTCTGAAGGTGTTTTGGAACGATTTGTATTGTAAGAAAGGGGAGCTTTACGTAGCACTGTGTGTATACTGTGCATCTCAACACGGATCGTCGCATAGGAAGTTGTGTCTTAATCACGAAAAACAGTATCTTGTTCAATGGGTCGTAACATCCGGTCCTTTCAGGGCTACTCGTTCATACACAATAAGAAGTGTTTCATCTCCTCTCTGGCATCTATAATTGGGACTATCAGCAATCCCAGTTAAGCGAAGATGACAGTGCTCTGTAAGGATTCCTGTGATAATCCTAGCTTCATTTTTATGCAATGCAAGCAACTCTATCTGTAAAGAGGGACCTAAAATAAGAGCTTTTGCTTGCCTTAATCCAGTGAGCGAGGTGCTGAACTACCAACCTGTCCCTGACAACACGTACAAATGCATCGTATCTGATGCTCAGGGCAGGTTCAGGTCAGCTCTGAGCCCATCAGCTACCTCATTGCCCTCAATCCCTTTGTGCCTGGCATCCATACAAGTTGTACCTTGTTCCTAGTAGCCAGCTCCTCAATGAAAAAACGACAAGCTTATAGATAAAGAGGGAACTATCAAGTACTTTTAAGGCAGCTTGACTATCTTTCTCAAACGATAGTCTCCTTGATCCTTAGAAGTAAATTTGGATTTTTTGCTGCTTCAGTAGTTTCGTCGTCGTGTCATAATGCGCTCTGCTTTAGAAAGTCTGTATTTACGATTACTGTCGTTAGTTTCTTAAGAAAGCTTTCTCAGCATCTCGCGTATTTAATCACGTCTTTTCTCTTCCATAGAAAAATCCATGAAAATCGGATGCAAAGTATAATTCGCGTTTTCTACCAATATCTCACCAGATAAACTTAAAAAAAAAAAATCAATCCGTTCGTAGAAGAATTTTAACGTAATTCGAGTTCAAAACTTAAAGATAAATATCAGCAGAAATTCCCAAAACCTCGATAATCGCACTGAGTTAATAAAAAAAAAACAAAAGAAAAAAAATTCGAGCGAATTTTACTCATAAACTTTAATTAGATATCACATTATGATCGATCTGGCCTCGAAAGATTAATCATAATTCATAATCCAAAATTTAACTAATTAATCATTTCTGGCCTGAACTTTAACGAAGATTAGCATTAAAAATCATTGGTTTTTCGATATTTCTTCGATTACTTATTCCTCTTCACTCTCTCTCTCTCTCTCTCTCTCTCTAAGAAGAAAACTTTTTTTTTTTTTTAATAAACTCGTTTCTGTGTTAGAAGACGATTACAGAGGAAGAGAGGAAAAAAAAAAACAAGAAAATTCCAATAATAAAAGCGTAATTAATTATTTAGATAGTCGAAAATTAAGCGCTAAAGGCTCAAAAGTTATAATAATCCTCCATACACGTATGTATGTATAAATATAAAAGTTGGAAGAGATAGAGATAGAGGATAATACGTTTAATTCATCATCAAAATCCCCGAGTTTACATAGCAAATTAAATGTGAAAATTCAAAACTGGTTACAATTAATTTCAAACTTTAGAAAATTTAATTAAAACATCCTCAACTGAACATAATGAACGGTAACATTCTATTTACACACATCGTTAGTTTCAAAGATGTAAACCCCCGAAAGAAATTGGTTTTCGGAATAAAGAGAGTCACAAATAGTTACAAAGCTCTATTTACTTTACAGGACAAAATTAAACAACAATCCTGCACAACTCTCTCTGTAGCTCTCTTCCTCTTCATCTCTCTCTCTTCTTTACATCTCTGTTTGACTGGTGTGTATGTGTATATAATATACAAGTTATATACGAGCGACTTATAGTCTTTAAAAAATTTTTAATCGTGATAATTGTCGCTCGGATGGTTTCGTCACGTTTGACAATCGTTTCAATCGCATTAATTATCTGGTTGATTAAAATAACGTTTACGCCAATAAATTTAATGGCGTAGAATAGAAACAATAGCTTTTAAATTAAACTGCGTGACGCGTGTCGATCGATATTTTTTGGCGGTTTTAAAAGCCACGTTTTCTGCCCTTTTTTTTGGTTTTTTTAAATGCTAGAACGTTTACGGCAGTACAGCTTCTCTCGTAAATGACAGCCAGTCCAGTTGTCTGTGTGTAGACATCCAAAAACCGAACTTTAATCCAGTAAAAAAAAAAAAAGTCGACTTTTGAAAGAAACAATATGGCCGCTTACAGGAATTTTAAAGTCGTTTAATTAATAATTTTATTCGATATTTTCATTTTTATATACGTACAAGCAGCGTTAATATATATATTTATATAAAACTGGCGTTAACAGATGTTAATTCGGTACCGTTAACGCTTATTGTCTTTATGTTTCTTTTCCACTATTCGGTCGAAAGGTGGCGCGCCTGCGCTCACGTGACCGACGCTAACCAATTCTCTTTTACGATCGGTAGCCATGGTTACAGTCGCCGGTGTAATTAACAAGACGGTAACTAAGCAATTCGCACGCGTCCTCAGTTGCGTCACGTTGACCGGAACAGGAAATGAAATTCGACACGGGCGCAGCGCCACACTGCGCATCGCCGACGTGGACGAAATTAACTTTTAATAATTTAAATTTTTCAACGGATTTTTTATTTTTATTTTTTTAATCGCGTAATGCGCGCGCGGATGATTATTTAATTTCTTTTCTCGATTAATAATTCAAATACCGGTGATCGATGATCGATTTTTTTTTTTTAAACCATTTCTTCTATTTTAATCGGATTATTATAGATCTAAATATAATAATCCGATTAAAATATTATAACAGATCAGTCTGGTAACCTAGAAAGAAAAAAAAAATTTGCAGACAGAGAGAGAGTTTATCCAATAATTAATATTGATGAATAATGAATCAGTCAAACGATCGGATTTTTACCGTGTTTCGATTAAAAAAAAAAAAAAAAAAGAAATTGCTCTGCAGCTATAAAAAAAAAAAAGAAAAAATTAATAACTCCCGAGGAAATGCCTGTAAAAGATCGCAGTTATTAAAATAACCAATAATCTACTCCTCCCGGAGTTAATCATCATCGGATGCAGAAAATCGATCTGGCTCTTCTGTCACGTGATCCGGGTGGATCTTTTGTTTTCCGAAACTAGCTTTTTAATAAACCTTCCCTGGAAACTTTTAAAAGCTTTAATTATCACCATTAATTATCAGGGACGGCGCATCAGATAAGTTTCTGTATCGGTCTATTTTTGCAAATTATATACATCTCCGCAGCCGACTTCGCCATGACTGATTCTTAAAAGACGTTTGTAGCAATTAGATTTCATTTTTTTCGCGATAGAAACGTACTTTAAGAATCGCTTAATTCACAGACGATTTTTTTTTTTGCTTCGTACATCCTATAAATTTCGTTGTTACAAGGACGCAGCGCACTTGTCTAAAAGCGTAATGGATGACCGAGTACCTTCCTCTCTCTTCCGTTACTATGGGAACCGGACGAGGTGTCGCGAAACGTTTGACCTTCGAGATATTAAACCACGCACATCGGCGACCCTCCCCCCACCCCAAAGTCGGTAGAAATCACACGTGGTCGAGCAAATTTTTAGGAATCGGTATAATTTATTAACCGTACCTCATAAAGTTCTATCCAGTTCGGTTGTCTCCTCCCAATGAGTTTGGAAGGAGTCATTGATCTGCCACATATCTAATCGTATCGATGACAAATGATGTAGGACGAGATGCTGTAATTACTGTGATAGAATGCCAAGTAAAATGTTGTCAGGAGATAAATATTCCCCCAGAATATAAATAAATGTCCTATTTTTCTGTATGTAGAGTCTTTCTTTAAAAAGCGAAATTTTAAAAGTTAAAAAAAAAAATTAAATAAAACTTGTAAAGATACAAACGCGAGTCGTAAATGTACCGAATTAAAATTTCACCATGCTAAATCGAGTGTTGTTTAATGTCAATTGCGAAATTGAACGTTGTTAGTCGAACAACAACAACGGTTTCGTTCGTTAAATTAACGGCGATAAATTTCGCATCTGAAATTAACAATGATTTCATTCGTTATAATTTCAAATGCGAAATCGAGCGTTGTCGAGATTGTTAATTATCACTTTCGTTAAAAACTAAAATGTTCAGTTTTTGCGTTTGAAATTGACAATAAAATTTCTATTTCGTTCGTTAAACTAACAACGCTCATTTTCGTTTCGAAATTGACAGTAATATCGATTTCATTCATCAAAACTAATTATTCAATTTCGTGTCTGAAATTGATAATGATTAATTTCGCAATTAAAATTAATATCCAAATTTCCATTTCATTCGTTACGCCAATAACGCTCAATTTCGCAGTTAAAATTGATAAAAATTTCGATTTCATTCGTTACGCTAATAACGCTCAATTTCGCAGTTAAAATTCATAAAAATTTCGATATCATTCGTTAAGATGATAACGCTCAATTTCGCAATTAAAATTAATAAAAAATTTCGATTTCATTCGTTTAACTAACACCGTTCAATTTCGCGAATGAAATTAACAGTAATTTCGATTTCTTTCATTAGTTCAAGTGCGAAACTGTGCATTATTAGTTTTAACGAACGAAATAAAAACCGAGCTTTGTTAATTTAATGATTGAAATGGAAATTGTTAATTTTTAAATGCGAAATTGAATGTCGTAAATGTGTATCATTAGTTTAATGTAAAAAAAAACAAAACAAAAAATAAAAAAATTCGAAAGCAGTCTTATACTGTACATAAATTAATTTTTACACAACTTGATTATTTAAAGTGTGTAGATTCATGAGGGAGAAATAAAAATAAAGAGGGACTAAAAAAAAAAAACCTTTGCCACTAATTGCTAAATTCCGGGCCATACCAATCTCAACACAACATTGATTTATCGATAAGCGCCACAAAACATCGACTTTCTGTTCGTGTACCGCTGCTAGCTGCTGCTGCATAAGTAAGCTTTCTCCCTCAGGAACGATGACCTATAAAGTCAACTTTTTAAAAAGGCCCACTGTTCCTGTTTCGGTTACATTTTTGTCAACATATTTTTCTCGCTATTTCACATCTGTCGTTTATTCGGATGCTTTTGGTGACGCCCCAATGTTAAGCGGTTGAGAGGGTGTGACGTTCTAACTTTTCCGCGATTTTTTTTCCGACTTAAGTGCCAGGAAAAGATGACGGATTGACTAGAAATAACCTTAACGTGTGCTGGAGTGACAGCGTGGCTTGCTCTGCACTTGATTTCTTTTTTTTTTATCATTTGTCTCTAGTGGATCTTATTCTCGAGAGTTTCTCTCTCTCTCTTCTTTATATGTCATACTTACAGTGCATAAGCAAATTTTCTACAAATTCGACTTCTTCGGGGCAAACTTTCGCTCGAGTACGTTCGCTCCATTGCATCTGTGCTTAAATAAAGATCAGAAGTAGATTCGAGCAACAGTCAAAAGCTGCAGCAATGACACGAAACACACAGCACCATATGGTACCAAACGGTTCGCAATAACGTGTAACTACCTCCATACAAAGGCACGGCCCACTAGAAACAAGTGGCAACTCTACTTTGTGACGCAGTTAACGGATTGTTATAGCAAGTGCAGTAACTCCAGACTTGTTGGTTAATCCCAGTTGTTCCTGGAATATTATCGATCATTCCCAATGGCTGATATATACTCCAATAGTTCGAGATGGAGGGAAAAAAAAAAGAAAAGGGGGAAAAAGATTTCCGGTCACGTTCCTGATTTGAACTAGAAAATTCCCTGCGGAGTTCAAACTCAACTTTATGGACAACGAATGCGGAATGGAGAGGATTCCAAACTGCGAATTTTTCTTGTTAAAAGCATCATCATCGTCTTTTTTCCTGCATGTAATTAAAAATAACAAACGTCAGTTTTGTCGATTCGTGTGTCGAAACATTGTTAAATCACGTACAGAAGTTCGAATCTGTAAAACTAGGATTCGAGTGACTTTGTTAGAGGTTAAATTTCGCTAGTAGTCTATTAGAATCGTTTCGTCATGCTGATGGATTCGGTCACGCGATCAAAACAAGAAACATTCACGGAAAAGAATCGATCTCTCACCACTCCGAACAGGAAAAAAAACAGAAAGAAAGATATGCGATCGTAGTTTGAATATTTCTCCACTAATGGACGATATAAATCACGTATTATTCGCAGACAGCTGCTCCGGACGCCTATTGCTACATTCAACTGATGTATGATTGAATATGGGTCGATGCTCTTGTGGTTTCAGCCACAAACTGCACACCAATTTTTAATTCTTTATTCTCAATGCGTGCTTGAATATATATATATATATATATATTTTCTTAAACAGGTAGAAAACATTGGCATTTTGCACGCTGCAATAAGCCTCAGGGTCAGGTGGAACTCCTATGGGCTGTTTTCTACTAGTGGCTAGCGGGGGCATTGAATAATGGACAAACATAGCTACCATTTATTATCCAACACACCCATTTCCTTTCGCTAGCCAGAGGCGCTCTTGTCTCTCTAGTGGAGAGATACTCCGTGCTAATCTTCCGCCATTTTGATAAAAATGGGAAAGACATTCAGTAAGATCTCTTCTTTTAGACGGGCTTTAAAAATAATATTGCTGCCGTAGGCCGTTATTTTCACGTCTTTTCTCATTTTTAATCTTTCAAACTGCTTAGAGGAACCATTTATACTTTTTGTTGTTGTTACCAGTAATATTGGAGTAGTTCCATTGCTTAGTTGCACTAACCCGAAATTTCGTTCCCCGGGCTGTAATTTAACCTTAAAACTCTGAAAACTTCTTATAATTCTCTGTTTTCTTCTCCACGACATGTTCCAAAAACCACCAAAAGTCGAAAGTACAGTGAAAAATGTTTGTAGGAATGTATACAGTATATACATTTTTTTTTTTTTCATTCCTCCTTCAACGATAACGATTTTCCTATTTTCTAGTACCTTATTTTATGTTTTCTAATGTATACCTTTCATCAGGAACCGAACTTTATCATCTTTTTTTCTTCTTCTTCCAGATAACACTGCACAGATTTAAGTATTACTGTACCCAGACACTCGGAAGAAAACTTTGCGTCAGGAAAAAAAATTAATAGAGAGGTAGCACACTCGGTATGCTCTAGATATATACATATAAAACACGTCAATAAGCACGAAACGACATTTTAAAAAATCTCAGAAGTCACAAGAACAAGAAGAATCCCATGGCACGTAATCTCGTAACAATTATAGAAACTTTTAAGACACTGTCTGGTGATTTATAGTCTAGTCTAGAACGGTGAGAGTTGTGTTATGGAGAAAGTGGTCGGCGCTTTATCCCAAATCGAATTATGGGCCGAAGTAGATGTCTTAACGATGGTAGATCCGTCCACATGGATCATTACGTATGGATGTAGAACGACACGGTCCATTATTCACTGCTATTCCTGACAGAAGGACTGCTTTTGACGGTCGGTGTTTATCAGGAGGTATTACGTCATCAGTCAGTGTCTTTTGAATGGAGAATTGATGTTTGCACCAGTCAATAAGCAACAAAGAATAAAATAATAATAAAAATAATAAAAAAATAACTGTTTTGTGAGCATACGCGTCTTCTTGTTTTCTGTTTTACAAATATTTTCAAATATTTATCTTGTGCATAATAGCTTCTTTTTCTATCGGAATTTAAACAGTAGGAAATCGCTTTATCTCGCTGCAAATTTTGGTCAAAAGAACGTTATTGTCCATAACCATCCTAGTGAGACTTCATCCATTCGACTCCCCACTAGCATCTTTCTGTTTACAACAAAGGAACATTGGTCTTAATATTAAATTAATAGTTGATCTACTAAAGAAAGGAACAAATCTCTCCTACCGACCACTTATCTGCACTTAATTACGCTCGCACAGAGAGAAAAGAGAAGAGCAAACCGTAATAACTCTTTCGCTACTCAAAAATTCGCAAAAGTTTCTAAAGCCAACTTTGAACTATTGTTGTTGCCTCGTTATATTCGCGAAATTCTACGGTTTTTTTCGCATTAACGGCGAGAAAAAAACGTGGCTACTAAACAGTAAACGAAGAAAAAAAAATTTTTCTTCTTCTTTACGCGGCATAAACTAGATCGAAACCCTTTTCTGCGATGTCTGTAACGCAGAACGAAGAGGAAACTATCCAGTAATGTAGCTATAAATTTGAAGCAGACACCTAACATGCGACTTATTATATTATCTATCCCATAATGTCCGGTTACGTGTCATGACATATAAGGTCTGCGAGGCAACCGTGAAGGCACTGCAAGAGAGATTTACAGATGGAAACAGTGCCTACTTTCGGTGCGCTTGCGATTAGATTTTCCTACAATGGCACACATAAATATATTTATTATGCCGCTTAATCCGTTTTGCTGAAGTGCTGTTGCAAACCGTGTATTAATCGTTAACGCTTTAAAAAAAAAAAAAAAACTTGTAACGCTTCCGTTATAGTTATGACACCTTTCAAAAAACGTAGCTTATACTAGCGATATATAGAGATTCAATTTGTCATCTACTGAAAAGATTTCTAGCATCTCTTTCGGAGAAGATGGAGGCTATGAAGCAGTTTATTTTTATTTTTTTTTCCTCTCTAGGATACTTCTCCTCCTTTATATATATATATATATATATAAGTCACGAATATACCGAATCGAATGGGGAATTTGTTGAGGTGTCACACCTGGAACACGACCGAAAATTAGTAACGCTTTCCTCTTCATTACCTGTCGTCATTACGATCATAAGGTCAAAGTTACATCATAGATCTTCCAGGTGGAGTATAAAAATGGCAGTTTACGTCTTAATTAAGCTATAAAATATAAAAAAAAACCATAGAGGAAGAGGAGAACCCACGAATTTATATTAGAAAGTAGGTTTAAAACGTGATTTAAAAGCGATACACGCTAAGACGGATATAAGGTAGTTTGATATTAAAGAAGAAGTTGAGGATCGATATGACTCCGTAATTGGTCAAGTTCGGGTCACGTGAAGGACGACGGTGTATTTGGATGGAGTGGGTGGATGCACCAAACAATCAGGGACTGTCTCTTTCTCGTCCCAGGGGAGATATTTGTCAACTAGAAACGAGGTGTGTGTCTGAAATATAAGATTCAATAATCTTGGGGTCGTTTCTTTTCCTTCTGATCATTACTTCTGCTGGTAGTCGCGATGGGAACCATCTATCAGAACTGCAAAGGCGCTTTTCCTTCCTCTCGGGTTTTAGAATGGTTTCTCTTGAGAGATTCCTTTTATATATATATAAATCCATATCTTACAAACATCACTGTTTAAAAAAAAAGAAAAATATTAAACAAGATGTTTTAAATTGCTAGCGGAATCGAAGTTGCTTTAGCTAATAGGAATTTTATCTTAGTTTACGAGACCTCTTAAAATAAGTTAGAAGCTATGTGTAGGAATGGCGTATTTTTCTTCATTAGAGAACGTACAGTGAAGTAACTATAATGGAAGTGGTTGGTCTTTTATCTTACTTATCATTGAATATAATGACTTGGAGAAAAACAGAGGATGCACATTGAAGGGTGCTTCTGAATGGAATCCGCGGGAGGCCGCCCGTAAATCTCTTTGTTTCTATAGTACTGCACTTCTTCCAATCCTCCTAATTGGTCAAATTTAGATTAAATAACATCCGCAACGTCTTTAAGTTTCGTCTTCTTTCGGGTTTTCTCTCTCTCTCTAACTCGATTTAATTGCTCGATTATTTTTATTCATTTAAAAATACAGTTTTGTAAACCGTTAAACTCCATTCTACTACCAATATATGGAGGAGAAATCTAACGTTGCAATCTGGGGAAGAAGAGCGCGTGTTTTAAAAGAGTAAGTTGGCTCTGTATCCATTTGAGCGAACAGAACTAATCACTTAGCCATTTAATCTGGCAGAAAAATTGTAAAGCAAACTTCGTACGCTATCTTCACCATTCAAATATTTAAATAGAACGGTTATTCATCAGTAGAAAAGTCCATTTTCAATAAAGGAAGAGTGTAATTAGATGTAGGAAAGTGTTTGCACTTCTGCAAGCATAAAAAGTCGGTGTAAAAACTATCACCAATGGCTTATTCAGTTTGGCTATGGATTTTCCCACAGGGACCTAGCTTCTCCTTCCAATCTATTGTTAGTATAGACACGGCTGAAGGAAACAATAACTTTGTTCTCCCACTGATTGAGAATCTCGTTTTAACGACTTCGTAACCCTCCTAATTGCTTTCTTTAGCTCCAGGGACCAAACTGATATCGAAGAACTCTCCATATATGCTTGGGATCATATGCAGTTGGTATTAACCTCAATTAACTTTGCGTCGAAAAGTATCTAATGCAAGATTTTTGGCATTTTGCTTTGACAGATAATATATCTCTCGACATATGTTACTTTGTCAAAACTTCGGTTACGCCGAAAGCTCCCTTTTCATTATTTTCTTCACGTGCCAGACGTCTGCACTCTTCTCATGTTTTTTTATTTTTATTTTATTTTAAATAATTATTACCATTCCAGGTATACGAACTTTTCTTTTCTTTTTTTTCTTTCTTTCTTTTAACGAATTAATGAATTTTTATCTTTAAAATTTATGTGTTGGTTTTTAATTTTCTTTCGGTTAATAAGCTGAGGAGAAGCGAAGAAAATGCACTTTATCACTTAACACTACAGGTAATTAAAAAATGAAGAGCGAGAGAGAACAGAACAGATTCGAATATTGATTGAAGGATAGAAAGTTCTTGCTAAAAGGTAATTACCCGAAAACTGGTGCTACTTTATAAAATGTTAGGATTTTCTAAACTTTTTAACCTGTTTAATTTTTTAGTGAGGAAGAAAGTACAGATTTCTAGAGAAAATGGAAACGATTTAGAACGGTAAGAGGGGGAGAAAAAAAATATATAAAAGTTATATATATTATATATATGTTTCTTAAGTTTAACTATAAAAGAAACAAAGGTCAGAATCAGTTCAGTCGTTAGTTTACTCGGAGAAATTCTTTTTTTTTTTTCTTTTTTTTACCTTTAATTCTTTTCGATTTAGAGGTTTTTCTAATCAGTTTTGATGATTCGGAAAGGTGTTAGCCTCCAGGAATAAAGCAACGATTGAAAAAGGTGGAATTTTCTTCACATCTCTTCAAACTTTTGTTGAAACTGAATCCTATTTTTTGTTTTTTTTTCTTTTTAAATTTAACTCAAAAGTTTCTTATAGAAGAAATTATTAATTTTTTTTTTCATCCTCTCAGATATATATTTCTTTTTTTTTTCTAACTTTTACTAGATAGAATTTTTATGGCGCCAAAATATTTTTGAGAATCGCTCCGTGTTTCTTGATTAATAAGACGATTCTTATCATTGATTAATGTGGATGAGAAGCATACGTATATATATATAGAAATATATATAAGTTGGTGTTGACCTTAGAAGTATAAATCGAGTTTGATCTAACGTTTAGAAATGAGATATCTAAGCTTGGGCGTGTCTGAAGTTGCAGACGGCATGAAACTCTTACAGTCAACAAGGAAGACCATATTGTGAACAAATAGAAACGTTCGTCTTCATCAAACACCTGTGACTGTTTGTGTAAGGGAACAGTCAGACTATATATATATATATATCCAAGATTTAAGCTTGGAGACTCGTTAGTCTGGTCACGGATTTTCAGGATCACTCGATTGAAAGATTGATAAATACTGGATATGATACACCACGACGAAATTAAAAAAAAAGACTGATTTAGTGCGATTTCCGTATAGAAATCGCGAAGGAAATTACATCTCAAGCTACAGTAAATAATAATAATAATAAAAGAAGGAATGACGATGTGTACAGAAAGGATTAAAGTATAATTAGAAAAAGAGGTTAGAGATGCGCCGGATGAAAGAAGAGGATTTTTTAAGAGCTGGAGAGGAATACACAAAGATTAAAACGTGGTATACAAGTCGAGAATACAAAGGAACCGTGTACAGAAGAGAGAGAGAAAAATAAGTAAAAGATACCGATACTTCGTAGAAGATAAAAAAAAAGAAGATTAAAAGGAGTAAAGGTTAAAAGTCACGCTGATAAAGGATAAAGAAGAGTTAGTAGATGGATCCACACAAGTAAAAAAAGAATAGAAAGGATTGTAATATACGTATATAACGTACGACGTTATAAAAGTAAACTAAGGTTAAATGATAGTAAAAACACAGATTGATGAAAAGATAAAGAAAAATAAAGAAAGGCAGCAAGGAGAAATAGGAAATAATGATAAAATATTCACTGGAAAGGAATATGATGGTAAAGCATGAATTGATGAAAGAAAATATATGGACTGGAAGAGGATACAATAGCACGGATGCAGTGATAAAGAATATTTTATTTAGAGAATTGAAGCTAACGGGAGATTGGAAGCCCGGAGGCATACACTGTGAAAGAACCTCTTCGCTTCTTTGTCGAATGTGAAAGAATGATACCATTAAGAGCCACTCACCATTGTACATTAAGGTTCTTCCTTTGCCCCGTAAATACTTGTAAAAAAAAAATATATAAAAAAAATTGCAGTTGGTCGGTCGTTGTGTTGCAACGGTTACCGAATTGCAACCGTTTCGATTTTATAATTAAAAATTACGGAAACGTTTTCCGAGCAGTTTAGAATTAATTTTTCCTAAAGACGATAAATAAAACAGTAGGAAAATACCCTGGGAGTCACGTTTAGTCGTAAAAAAAGCGATCGTTTCCACCGATTTTACGTCTTCTACACGATTTTTCTGTTATTTACTACCGTAAAGCAGTCTGGGATCTTATATTGAGGTTTTAGAGATTACGACTGCTTCCGACAACATAACAAATCTGTATTATTAAAAAAAAAAAACACTCGAAAAAAATAATACTTCCAAAACAACAGTTCGTTATTCTGAGACGAAATGTGCAGACTTCGCTACACAGACGTCATCCACTGTGACGAGAACGGTACAGCGGCGTGACAACCGAATGTCACATTCGGTCTAATCCCGACGTCATTCTGACACGTGATTAGCCTCACAATCTTTCGAACCAATTAATTGGCCGGACGAGACACAGAAAAAAAGGAGAAGTGGAAGGTAAATGTGATGAAATCCAAGACTGTGCAACCTCTCCTGGACATTAATTGGGTAGCTTCGACATACGGTGCTGATTCTTGCTATTTTTCTTTTTCTTCTTTCCTCCTCCTCCCTCTCTCTCTCTCTTTTCCTTTTATGTTCTGTTGTCATACTTGACTGAACAAATAGTTTGTGTTTAGAAAGACTCAGCAATAAAATATTTAAAAATATATATATATACATATATACATATAGACAGAGAGAGAGAGAGAGAGAATTAATTCTGTTAAAATATAACGATTTAACAATGCTAAATTAAATTAATTACTCGGCAGCGCAATTAAATATAACAGAAAGGCGCAATACAAATTGTTAATACGGCTCATAAGTCTATTTAATCGAATCAAATTAACTAATTAATATAATTAATAACTGATTAAATATACGTGAAACATTTAATAATGAATATTCTATATAGATTGTGCTTGTCCAATTGATGGATATGAACTAATAAAAATACTCTCTCTCTATCTCCCCCCTGCAAATATTCTTACTACAGTTAATAAACTTGGAACAAAACATTCTTCATGACGAACTAAGCATGTCATTTAATTTTATATGCAAAGAGGAATGGTTGAATTATTCATTTTAATTTTGGGATTTTTCCTTATCTCGCCACTCCTCTCTCTCTCTACATATATATATATATAACGTGCAATCTGGCAGTTTCATTATTTTTTCGTCTTTTATGTGAGGATACGTAAAAGGAAAATTACGTCATTCTGTTCTTCTAAAAATCGAGAGTGGGGAAAAAAATCTCCATCTCTCATTATTTAAAATCCTAGTCGATTTGGAAAGCAACCTGTTTAGAAAAAACAAATACTCCACCACAAAAAAACTATTTGCATGCAGATGAATCGTTGTTGAAAAGCGTAAATACAATATACATGCAAATAAGCGCGTCATTGACACTGCATTATCTTTCATTAGGTACTTTTTTCTCTCCCCTCTCTCTCTCTCTCACTCACTCTTTCTCCTCTTATTTTTTTTTCTTACTACATTTTCACCCCATAAACCTCACACCAACTCGCGTATTTACTCTTCTGCAGGGACGAAAAAAAAAAAAAAAAGAAGATATTCAACTAGATTTATTTTTTTATAATCCACTACAAGACCTCAGAGCCCGTATAGCCATGTTTTCAATCGAAAGTTTGTTATGTACAGTATATATAAGGGTTTTTTTCCCCAACCAAGGTGAGTTTTTGGAAATGTCCTTAATGGAAGATTTGTTTTAAAAAGCTACAGTAAATTCTTAGAGTGGATGGTCCTGTAACTGTAATTTGACGTCCGAAACACTGTGTAAACGGTCACTAGGGAAGAAGGGGCTCTGCTGTAGAATAGGAGAAACATCAAAGAGATGATAACGGATGGCCGAGGTTTTGTTGTTGAACGAAAAAAAGAAAAACAAAAAAAAAAAAAAATTGGCCAAACAGATGGACGGGAAAGAGGAAGGAGAATAAGAAAAACTGTCTGCTGATGAGAATTTATGTAGCAGGTGACGGAGCCAGGAAAATGCTGTTATCCAATCACCAAAGACGTAATAAGACACGACTGAAGCTTTCGACATCTTCTTTAGAATGGTTACAGTGGAAATATTTCTTTTCTCTAAAGTTATGCCATCAAATAGAAGAAGAAGAAAAATAAGAAAAAATAACATAATTTCTCCCAGAAGACATTATAATCGAAACATTTTTGTTGCAATAAAACTATGTTTTTCTAATTGATTAACCGTTCTCATTCAATTCTGCGATATTTTTGTAAGAGGAAACTGATCGCCCCCCTGTAAATGACACTCTGCCGCACGCTTTATTGCTGTACAGGAAAGCCTCTCACCTGCGATCATTATCTCTAGTCATCATTAGTGCATGCCTTGGGTATTTTCAGATGGACTTTCTAAACATCATTAGAGTATTTTAGAACAGGTAAAGTAGTCGTTTTGTAGTCAGGTGATTTGTTGCACGTGGCTGACTTCAT
>WUQG02291825.1:0-19516 GCA_011317285.2 Androctonus mauritanicus | reverse complement strand
ATCCAAAGTAATAATGGAAATAAATCCCAGAGTTTCAATATGGAAACACTGTACATGGGACAGTCAAATATTGGAAAATTTTCTGCAAGATTATAAGTGTTGCTGACTCAGTCATACTATGTTTCTGTCATGAATTTGTGCCAACTGTATGACCCAGCATATTTGTTTCTAATAAAGATTATCATCTTACTGATTCTTTCAATTTTTTTTTAAATAAAAGACACACGTAATCATTTTTAAATTAAAATTTTTGTATGTATTTAAATATTGGATATTGCACAAATATGATCAAAATATAAAGTAGTTGTATTGCATTCTCTTTGTGCTAGTAGCATGTCTTATGATGGTGACTGCCATATTTATTTCTAAAAAATGTCTAATTTTTCTCAATTATATTATTAAAAATAAGTGGATATACATGTGATGTTCATATTTAAATAAATTCAAAAATATTTAATTTACTGGGTACTTAAGCAATGATATAGATAAGATAAGATTAGCAATATATATAGATTGATTTTTTTAACAAGTAAACATGGCTGTTACTAATGTACATTGGTTGGATGTTACTATATTTCCAACTAATATTAAACAGAAATATAGTGATATCCAAGTGCATCATCAGATAGTTTTGATCATTTAGAAAATATGTGGTGATTATTTTGCAATTGATTTTGTATATCAGATTTCCACTACTAACAATTCTCATAGGCTCTGGTCAGCCTTCTATTCTCATTAGTTGCAGTAAAATTTTCATTGCATGTTTCAATTCTGATTAAACTTTGTTAAATATTTTTGTTGATATTTGGAAATGATGGAAACTTTTAATATTTCTTTGATGTTTTCTGCCAAATAAAATTGTCAATAAAATCATATTGTAAAGAAATGGGAATGGATGTGGCATAACACGATCATGTTCTTCTCGCCATCCATCTTTTTTTCTTTCTTCATATTGAATCCAGATGTTTCAATATTTCATTGGTATTTTGTCTAAGCAGCCATATTTATTCCAATAGTGAAATGAATTTTTTAAATTTTCAATGAATATCATATTATTCTAACACTTGAAAATTGAGGGGTTGGTTAATACAGAGATTTCAAATTTTTAGATTTTCAAATTCTGAAACTGGGAGATTTCAGGGTTTGAAAATACATGATACATGAGTTTATACAATAAATTAATTTTTTTTATAAAACTTACAAAATTCAATCTTTCATTAGGTATTGAAGCTTTAAATAATTCAAGTGACTTCTGGCAAGGTGGATAATTATAGATACCTCCCATACGGTAAACAGAAGTTTCAAGTTGGTTCATAACATTACTGTTTTTCAACATATCAACAAGCAATAGAAATTCTTTAATTTGCTTGAATTCATTTTCTTTACAAATATTTAACTAAAAATAAATTTTAATTATTATAATCTTAAATAATAATAATAATAATTAAAATATGTTTTAGTAACTTACTCTACTTTCACTTGTTGTTGTCAAATAGAAGTCTCTTCTTTGAGATGATTTTGTTATCAAAAGTGGAACATAAATTAAACGAAGTTGTGAACACATTAAAATTTGCCCAGGTCTCAATTCATTATGAATGTCTAACTGTATAAATTTATTTTTATTATAATATTTTAATTACATCTGTTGATAAAATATTTAATACTAACCTGATCATTGATATAAACTTGTAATACAATTGGTAAAGAACTAGTAGAATCAACTAATTCTAGCCATCGATAAGTCCAGAAGGTGCCTTTTGGATTGCCATAAATATCTATAATTAAGAAATTAATTTTAAAATATGTGTAATTAAAAACCCATATTAATTCTAATAGGAATAAGTTTCCACATACCTAAACATTGTTCACGAAGATAACAGCCAACATAGACAATAAGTCCAATAATATCTACATTTGTTTCAGGTAACAAATTTCCAAGAATATTTCTTGTAGCAAACCAATATTCAGGCACAGGAAAACGAACTTTAGTCTTTAAGAGTTCCTTAATAAAACAACGTTCTACAATGTGAATTAAACCATTAGGATTTATTTTTAATTCAATGGGATATTTTTCAAGTTTTTTGAGCTTATTTCGAAGCACAGAAGAATAATTACGTGGATATTTATTCACAACATTGTAGTTTTGTATAAGAATTATAGTGCCAGGTTTAATACTAAAAGTAAAAAATATTTTATTAATAATTATATCTTTTTTATTTTTAACATTTTAATAAATTTTTTCAATTATCTTTCACACTTTAATATTTTTTCACAAAATGTGTTATTTACACATTTCTATGAAAATAAAGCATATTAATATCTTGATATATATTTGCAAGAAAGTAATATGTTTTGTTTTATATAAATGTTATTTAACATTATAATTCACTGAATTCTAATATAGCAGAAAGATAAGCACTTAAGTGAAACAAAGATACTATGATCACACATATTTATCTAATTATAAATATTACTTTTATTTTCATCAATTTATTTCATTTCAATTTTTCTCATATTATTTTGGATGATGATATTCAAAAAAATAATTCTCAAAACAATAAATTGTATCATTACAAAAATGTGTTAGTTAGACAATGTAATGCAAGATATTATGGAAAGAACTTAATTACCAAAATTTCCTTGATATTTTAAATTTTCTTGAAGTTATAATGAATATAAACATTCACACATTAATTCATCTGTCTATATAGATGCTATTATAAAAATAATCAAAGTAGATTACTCAAAACATTTACAGTAGTCCTTAATTTATATTGTTGTCAATGTTAATGATCTCTCTCTCTCATGTCCTTGTTTTAGTACTGATAAACATTTCATTAATGATATATTTATATCATATAGTCATCAATTTTTGCTATTCAAATTATTCTTAAGAGAATTCATGAAGTCTCTGCCAATCAGCATATCTTTTCATGAACTTTTCAGTTCATCTATTTTCTGTATTATTTAATACATAAATATTAAAAAACAAATTTTCTTAAATATCTAATATAGTAAACTCATTAATTTGAAGTACTTGGGACCAAAAATATTGAACTTCAAATTATGCGATTTCAAATTATATGATTGTTTACAAAGAATTTACCTGTTAAATGAGTAAATCTTTTGCTTTTTAAATTCATGATAACATATGTTATTTCCTACATAATATAATGTGAAATTAACATTTATTGCATATCTGTAAGACTTTTCAACAAATTTTTTAATGTTTTCTGAAACTGTACAAGTAAGAGCTGATTCTAAAACAATCAATTATCCAAAATGATAATCTTCAATTTATGTATACAGATTCAAATAGAATTTAAAGATTTGCTATTGAATAAAAAGTACATTATAGTACTGTATTTGTTTGTTTTGCTTATTTTTTATATGTTCAACTATTAATTTTGGAATGAAAAAATACCAATTTTCATACATATATCACATATACATATTAAAATTCCAAGATGTATTTCCTATATTCAATTAATAATGCATCATCAATTAAAATTATTGTTATATTTTCATTAAATTTATTATTATTAAAATTAAATTAATTCAACATACTATGAAAATAAATTAATATTAATATAATCCCATAATACAGCTGAGACAATCCCTGTTTCATCTGCAACTTCTAAATAGCCCTGAAAAAAATTAATAATTTATTTTTTTTATCATTATTGTTATTGTAAAAATACTTTTTATATTTTATAACATTTTAAAACAAAAGCTATAATCAAATATTTTTTTTATATTTTGATATTTTTTTTTCTGAAAGTATATTAGACATAGTCAAACATTATCTGCATGCATCCAAATATTAAAAATAGATCAATTGTTTGAAAATGAAAATGATATTCAAATAAAATATTAAAACTAGTCGTGAAAGAAAGTCATAATTTATATATAATTTTAGTTATCAAAAGCATATAAGCTATTGTTTAGAGACCATTCTTAAACTATGTCATGTTATTTCAAATACCTTTTTATTCCCTTTCTTCCCTTCATCATTTTTCATCACAACTTACCTTCCCTGAATGTGATGTCACAAATTTGAAGATCCTTCACTTTTATATAAAAAATATGTAGATAGTAGAAAACTGAAAAACTATATCAGTTTCTTTTTTATTTTTGTTTTTGTATTTTGTTACATATTATGTAACAAAGTGTTATCAGATAAAAAATATATAATCTTCCAAATAAACTCTCAAACAACTGAATATAACTTAGAAATAGCTATTAAATATGGTGTTATATTGTATTATATAACAAATACCTCTCTAAATATGTTACATTACAACCTTTATTTTTTGAACAATTAAACATTTTATATTTTATTAAAAAATTTTTTTAAATCAGAAATGTAATACATTTTTATGGCATGACATCACAATTTTCATGACTCTCCCCCTCCCATACATCATTTATCAACACAAATCTTTTACATTCTCCCTCCCCTAACAACATGATATAATTTATGGGTGGTCCCTTAGCAGAATATATACAAATAATAATTAATAATAAAAATGAGACAAGAAAATGAAAAAATTAATAAAGATTTTAATTTTTTTAAAATTAGCTAAAATAATATTTGAAAAGAAAAGTAACTGAATGTTGCATATTAAAAATTAAGATTTCTTTTTCAATTGTACATGGAAATGTTGAAATGACAGATTTATTTAATAGTAGTGTATATAATCAAGAACTCACATAAAGTATTCCATATTCAACTGCATATAAATATTATTTCTTCCCAATAAATATGCCAATATGTCAAGCCTAATATTAATCGTCTGTAATGATAACAGTTTATTCACTTCTGAAAACAAGAATTCGTCAATTGCAGATTTAAAAAATGAATAGACAGATACCATAAAACTTACTGGCATTAAAATAATTACTATTAGTAAAGAAAACAGCAATCATAAAAGCATCTATTTTAGATAAGTTGTTCAATTTAATTTCACAAAGTCCTACTTATATTTGGTTTGACATAATGAATTAAAAAATATATTTATTTATTCTTCAATACTAAACAAAGCTACCTAATACCTAATTAAATAATAAAAAATATAAAATATGAATGAAACTAAAATTAAAACTTTATAATGAACTGACTGTAAATAGATATTGAAAAAATCAAAATAGTGAGCTATCCTATGTGAAAATTTAAGTCACTAACCTAGTACAAGTGTAAATCCATTTTTAAGCAAAGTTGAAAGTTTAAATTTTTAATTTGTTATATTTTTCTAATTAAATGTATTTAAAATTTAAAGAGAATTTTTTTAATAGTTCTAATGACTTACAATATAGTATTATTTGAATTTTATGCAGGAATCTCTATTGAGATTGAAAAGTATTTCTTGGTGGTTGCAGTATCTAATAAAACTATTTTAAATGATTCATTATGCACTTTTAAATTATTGTAATTCTAAAACTGGATTAAATCAACTGTGATCTAATTACAGCTATATTTGGCATTTCAATTTTTATGGCCTATGAAATATTGCCAAATTTTGAAGATCTTTACTTTATTTATTAAAGAATTATAGTTGGCACAGACAGATATAAGAACTGATATTATCTATTATTATAAAAGATATATTATTTTTTTGGACTTGCACATTAATTCAATAAATTTACTGAAAAATTTTTTATACTTTTACTTGCATTTTTATTTAATGATAAATCTCTATACCAGTGACAACAAATCAATAGCAAATGTGCCAAAATTGATACATGATAAATTTTATAAGCAACTTTTTATTTTATTTTATTTTGTTCTTATATATTTTAAATGTAAGTATTTTTAAGCTCATTTATATGCTGCAAATAATATAAATAAAAACTATACCTATAAACCTAAATATTTGTATTTTATACTCTAGCTGTTAATCTAATTTTTATAAACAAAAATTAGTATTAACACAAATATTGAGGCATACCATAATATATATGTTGTCTGATTTTCCTAATTTTGGTACACAAAAATTTCTGAATTTGTCTCACTGGTTTTTACAATAATTTGTTAATATAGAATATAATATGATTTCTATCTACTAAGAAAAATACAGAAATATATTTGCTTATAAAAAATAATAATAATTTAAATATTATATATAAAATAAAAAGTCTAAAAATACTTTTACTTTTAAATTAGTATTTCTTTTACATCAAAAAATTCATAACATGAAAAGTAATAAAAATATGGATTTCTCATAATCATTCTATAGAATAAGTGTACTTAGCATTCATTTATTCATACAGTTTGACATAGTTTTTATAAAATTCAATAAAAATACCTGAAAAGGGAATGCATTGTTCTTTGAATTTTTGCCATAATGATGTAATTTTCCCTGTTGAATCACTGAGACTAATAGTGGTGGATATGGACGGATTGCAGTTTTCCATTCTTTTGACAATTCAAAAAGTGAAATTATTTCTTGATTAAGTTTGCAAATAGTCTTGTTATATTTTGGTGGATCTAAAAATTTAATTTTCATCATCAAATAATTATTATTTTTGAAAATATCATAGGAAAATACTAACCATCACATTTATGTGGCATATAGGGAATATCCATTAACCATGTATTTACATAATATCTTCTGCATGTCAACAAAGGAACTGGAAATGTTTCTCGATTATTATGAGATGTTATAAATGATAAATTATCTGAAAAAGTAAAAATAAAAAAATTATAACAACTCTTTACACTAATTCTATCAAATCATAACTTATCATTTTTTTAATAGATTAATTTAAAATTCATTAATTGAATATGGTTTAATATATATTAGCCTATTATCAATTATAATTAAAGTTTTAAATTTTATTTTGAAATTTGAAGTTGGTATGTATAATCATATTTTCTATTATATAATTCATTCTAGAATTTTTTATATAATCTAAGATAGATGTTACATTTAAGCATATTGAAAAAATAATTATCTCCATAAATCAATCATATGTAGACCATGTAGTTAAATTGCTATATTTGTTTGCTGATTTTAAATATTTTATAATGTTGTAAATAAATATGTAGCTGTTGTTAAATAAACTATTTTTATATAATTTGAAATATTTTATAGTAGCAATTACATTTAGAATAGAATAAGCTACAACTATTCATAAAAGAAATCTGAAGCTTCAAGGATTAATATTTTAAATATAGTTTAAGTTACAAAATAGTTAGCTGCTGTTAAACAGTTATTAGAATTCACTTCTATGATGTCCTATTTATTAAAATATTAATATTAGTTCAATACTAAGTTCAATAAAACAGCACTATTATTTCAATTAAAGCAGTCCTGAATACATATGGAGAATATTAACATTTTTAAAACAAAATTTATTTTATTATACTAAAAGATAATATTTATTTCATGATGGAGTGAACAGTTTTAATAAATTAATATTCTTCAGCTGCAATTTAAATTTGCATTAAATAAATATTAAAATATATATATCCTTAATTTATTTATATTCTTATCTCAATTTATGAACATGAAGCATTCTTGAAAAATGTATGTAAACTGAGAACAAATTTACCATAAATTTAAATGGAAAAATTATAATATGTTATTATATCTAAAAATATTACTTATTTTCACCCAAATGTATTAAAATACAGTATGTAAAAAATGACAAAATTGCTTTAATAGCAGCAATTCTCAGAGCATAACTTAAAAAGGCAATCTTCTTACAGAAATTTCTTAATAAAGAGATCAATTGATTAAGTAGAAGCATATTAAATTTCCATCTTGAGAATCTGGGATTAAATCAAGTTCTGATATCATTTGTTTTAAAAATCTCATCCACTGATACCCAATTTCCATCTACTGGCCAATCCAATCAGAATATGAGAGGTCCACAGTAGATCAAGAAATGGCCCTGTCACTTAATAATGTTTGGTTAAAAAGTATCAATAGAAAAGATGTCCCAATAAAGTTGATATCTACCACTTTTAGCAATATTTCATATTCTTCATGATAAAATAATCTTAATTCACTATAAATATTAACAGAAATACATGTTAAAATATGTTATTGAATGTTTCATGAAGCATAAAATAAAAAGACACAATATAAGAGCATATAATTTCAATGAGAAAAATCAGTTCAAAACATTCATCACAAAGTAGACATACAATTTATTGAATTAACACTGGCATATGAATATTCTGGTTTAAATTAAATTCTTTAAAAAATTATATTTCAAATTGAATATTTGACTGAATATACCCCTGGTTTAATATTTAAACAGGATATAGAAAGGGGATATTTATAAAGAATCCATAAGAAATGTAGCATACCATTAGTAGAAAAGAGAAGACAGTGTTTAATCAATTTCTTATAATAGGGGAATGAGATAATGAGTGAATTCTTCTCCCATCCATAGGATTTTTTCCATATAAATAAATACAGAGAAGAAGGCATACATTTTTTGAAAAAACCATTAAAAGTTATGCTGCTGAATCTTGTGAGATTACGAAAGACCTACTATTGATCAAAATTGAGGACTTTTGAAGGGTATGGAAGTGTGGGACTCAAATCTATTCTCCAAGTAGCAAGTAACTGCATTATAATATAACCATGTAGCCAAAATACATTATTCAATTTGAAATTTTTACTCATTAGATATTTCTTGTAAAATAAAACAGGATGTGCAAATTATAATTTGATATAAATTAGACTTATTTGAATAAGTGGGGACTTGTAAATTGGAATATATTTGTATAAGCTTTGTTTTATATATATAGTATAATAAAGAAATCAATATTTATGTAAAATAAAAACATATCTTACTTAACGAAAGAATCTCTGTTTTATCCTCTATGCTGAAATCACACAAAATAATATATGGGAAGCCATTTTCAATTTCATAATGAGAACATATTGCTTTTTTAATTTTCAATCGATGGCCGATTTGTAACTGGGAAAAAAGAAAAAAAGAAAGTTATAATATCACTCCAATTTGTTATTTTGTTTTAATTCTCAATGTTAATTCAATAAATCAATTATACATTATTAAGAGCAATATTAATTTAAAAAAAAAATCAATTGTATCTGTATCCTACCTTTTTCTTCAAATAAATAATTCAAATTAACAGCACTTAAAAATGCCATTAGTTTTAGATATTTATCCAAGAAAAATATGCCACAAAATGAAATTTTATAATTGCCAATTATAACAATTTAGCTTCATAAATTTATTATTACAATTTAATTAGAAAAAATGTTATATGTTTAAAAAACAATCATCTTAAACTGTATATAATATCTTGATTATAATTAGCCACATTGGAATTATAGATTAAAATATTGCATAATATTTTATAAGCAAAAGTTAAAATATTTTAAAAAATTTCAGCCAATTTAACTATCTTCAGTCCTTCATTACATACAATTATATAATATTAACACTAAAAGAGAGAATACAAGTAGATATAAAATAAACATAGCATTATAGATGCATTGAATATAAGAGAACTTGACTGAACTAATATATTGTCAAATTAAGTGCATGCCAAATGAGATTAAGAGATTATTATTTAGTGCCATTTCACACTAAAAAAAAACAAAACACAATAAATATGTGTTAGGAAAATAAATAATAAAACGTCTGTTTGATCTCTGTGGGCTTGATTTCTTAGTTATATATGACTGAATTTTTTCCATTAACTTTGTCTCTTTATAATTTATTTATTGTATTCTAGGATATTTTGCCAATCTCATAAAAGTGATACAGATAAGATTATTATAAATTGAATAAACTTTCCAAAAGAACAACATATCTAGAGATATAGTTTCTATGATTTAATTT
The DNA here is from genome assembly GCA_011317285.2 of Androctonus mauritanicus. Classification (NCBI taxonomy): domain Eukaryota; kingdom Metazoa; phylum Arthropoda; class Arachnida; order Scorpiones; family Buthidae; genus Androctonus; species Androctonus mauritanicus. The sequence continues at coordinate 9,688 of WUQG02291825.1, read as the reverse complement.
TGGAATTAATCATTAATATGTAATAGAGTTTCAGATTCACATTTTTAACATCTATTATATATGTAAATTTTTTATTCTTACCTCTATCAACTTAAAATTATATACAGTTTATGCATATAATTTGGATCAAAGATTTTATGTAAATCTTTTGAATTTACATAAAATCTCTCTTGAATTTTATAATTTGAAAAATAATTTTTTTTACAAAAATTCTGAATTAAAAATTCCTGGGGCTAAAGACTACAGTAATTGCATCAGAGTTATATCTAGCAATTTTGGTACCCAAGCAAAATGAAAATATTGCACTCCTACTTTTCTTTAAAATTTCATATTATAATAGGAAAGTTTTTATAAAGAATAGAAATATATACATATATTTTAGTTTAAAATGATTTTTATTAACTATAAATTAGAAATATAACACATGCATGTGTGTAATATTATTGTTTTAATAGATAAAAAAAAAATAAAATTATATTTTTGCAGTCTTCTATAACAGCACTCAAGGCAAATACCCTATTTGCATCTATAGAATGTTATGGTGCCATATTGTTCCCTGACTGAAAGAGAGATGATGCCATATGGAATGATATCATACTATTAATATGATACTTAAGATCAATAAACAATACACAAAAACAGAAATAAATCAAGTAATATACTAGAATGCTCACATTTATAACCTACAGATATAATAGATGTTTATATTCTATATTTGAAAAAAAAAAAAATAATAATATACATATCTCATATCTCCAAACCTATACCAGGTTGATTTTGGAAAGTTTATTCAACTTATGACAATTTTGTATGATGTTAATCTACTTTGAATGCTGACATTTGCTCAATCATAGGATTAATAAGGCATATTAGTTGAATGTAAATGTTTTGGGTAGCCAAATGTTCATGATCAAGTATTAGAAAGAGCATAGTTCTTACTTACAATTATGATAAACTTCAACAACAGAACAATTAATATAAACAGTAAACAGCTAATATATAAACAAAATCTATGCTATGAGCTAGTAGTAGAATTCGAAATAAATTTAGGTGAAGAATATAATTCTCAATTTAATTTTAAGGCAGTGTTTCTTAGTGCTGCACCATCCATAAAACAAGCACATAGTGCATGACGGTACCAAGAGCCTAAAGATGACAAAAGTTTTGAATTTTTACAAATTTTGAAATAAACTATTGAAAGTTTCTGTTTTCATGAAAGTACTCATAAAGCTTAGTGCAGCCCTGGTGATTCCAAATGTTCCCAACTCTAAAAACTAAAATTTTTACTTCCAAACAATAAAACACGAATAAAAATTAGTTTTCTTTCGAAATAGCAAACTTATTAATTCCATACATTATTAAAATAACAACTCATTTATTAGAGAGTTAAAGATTCATTGCCACTACTGTGATTAAAACTATGATCAGTATTTCTGTTGTGTAACAGATTCATACAAACGCACAAACTCAATCAGAAATTTATTAAAGCATTACCAAATTTTAACCAAACATAATTTTTTTACTGTAGGAAAACCCAAAGAAGATATTTTTATACTTATTTTGTTATTTGGAAGTGAATAATTTAGTTTTTTGAATCACAACCAATTTTGAAATGAAGATCAATGAATTAAATTAGCACTTCCTGACTAGGTAATTACTTATACAGTATCTGTGCAAAATTTTAAATTTAATTTATAAAATAACTCACAATTCCCCTTTGTATTAAATCAGACAATCTTGGATTTAAGAAACATTTTTGTTTGTACTGCTGATCAGTAATGATGATATCATAGAAATAAATAACTCCATTAGCATCAGGTTTATAGCAAGGTAGCAAATTGGACAAATAACTCGCATCTGCCAAATAACAATAAATTCCAATCACCTAGACAAAAATATTTTATAATTAATAAACAATTCAATAACTTTATAAGATTCGATTATATACTTTATAACATTTTTTTCACCTGAAATATAAACTTTTCATTCTCAAATCTTATTTCTTTTCTACTTTGATTCAAAATATTCTTAAAACTAACAAGATCTGACGACATAATGAAAAAATTTCTTCTTTTCTGTTAATTTAGTAGTTTAGTTGTCTTCTACTTCTTGTGTTTTTTGGAATTTATACTAATTAAAACTCCAAAAAACACAAAGGCAAGAATTGTCCAATTCTCCATCTAACTTGAAAGGCATCACTTTGGAAAGACATAAACAGAATCAACAACGCGACAAGCTACAATTTCAAATTTCCAGCCAAAGTACGATTTTGTCCGCGAAATGGCGCTCTGCTTTCAATTTTATACGAAATTAATTTTCCAAATTTACTTAATAATAATCGGTTATGATGAAGATCAATGAATTAAATTAGCACTTCCTGACTAGGTAATTAGTTATACAGTATCTGTGCAAAATTTTAAATTTAATTTATAAAATAACTCACAATTCCCCTTTGTGTTAAATGGTTAAATCAGACAATCTTGGATTTAAGAAACATTTTTGCAGTAGCAAAAACGGAATTTTTAACAAGAGGCGAATAATCGCAAAAATAAAACGTCATTTTTTCAAACAAACAGAAATCACATGATGATAATTCATCAATACATATATATTCTACCAATTATAATCTTCTTATGTCTTTAAAACAAGACGGACTGCAATAAATTTAAGCATATACAATAAACTTTGATTACTTGAAGAGTGACCTTGCAGACTGTAGAAATTGTTATAGCAGTCAAGGACATTTTTGATAGCAGTAATTTTTATATATATGTATTGCTGTATATAGCAGAAGCTGCAGAACCAATTTTAAACTCCCATTATTGTAAACGATGCTCGATACGATCATTATAAATTAATAATATTAAATATATATTTAACATTTGTTTTCATATTAAATTTATATATTTTGTTGATAAAAGTATACATTTCTAATCAATCCGTTTAACTTCCGTTTTCCGTATTATCTAATATTTTACTTTAACATTGGTCTTTGGAATAACTGCGATCATTCTTTGCTCTCAATTGTTCATATTAATTAATGATAAGACTTCAATAATAAAATACGATATAATACGGTCGCGAATTACGCGAGATTGTAGTTATAAAGCGCGCAAGTAATGGAAGAATCGCGTAAAATTAAGACAAATACCTCATTAAAATACATGAAAAATAGGAGTATGTATTCAGCGAACGTGTAAATTCTACTTGTAATTTTGAAAAAAGTTTAAAAACTTAACATTAAAGCATTCAATTACCAACGTTACTTTAATGTGCATAACTAAAATCTTATAAATCTGGAATACTTCAAAATGTATACGGATAATGCATTCTATATGCAGTACATTTTTTTTTTTTTTTTGCATATTTTATGCGCCTTTTCAATCAGGGAGATTACTAAGGGGCGGGGACAGTTCCAACCACGAGCTGCACCCATACCCGTGGAGGGGGGCCGGATGATGAAAGATGAGGATCGCCGGGCTGGGCCCAGCATCCCCGAAAATTTTCAGGAGTTACCAGACTCGGGTCCTCCTGCGTGGCACGCCGACAGCGTTACCACTCGGCCATCCGGCCGCATATACAGTACATATTAGATGGTCATTTCAAAATGGCATAATTAATTTCCGCGTAAACAACGATCGCGCAGTTGTTGTTGTAGTTTTATAATGCATATTTCTAAATTTATAATACAGAATATGCGTTGTCAGCATCCAAATTATTTCATAAATATAAAAGATGCGTAAGATATCTGCATTTTTCAATTTATGATGATGCTCCTTGAATGCTGGTAGAACGTCATCGGAGGAAAAAGCTCAAGCTAAAACCTCCATATCAAGAAGTGAAGAAGAAGAAGAATGCTGGTAGAATAGTAAACAGTTTGGTTGCCATCTTGATTTTCAAATCCCACATATCCAAATTTTTCAGAAGGATCTCATTCTTCACCAGACATTCGATCACACATTTAATATGGGCGGCCAGATAGGCATTGGAATGCCCATCCACTTATTTAATAATCTCTGATTAAGCAGTGTAAAATAATAAGGATATCATCATAGATATGAGCTGGTTGTCAGTTCTAGAATAATCTGATTAATAATTTCCGGTTGGAAAAAACATAAAGCAAGAGAAACAGATGCTTTTAAATCGTAGATTAAGTGCAGTTAAATAGATGATGTCATCATTCAATGTCTGGATTCAGAATTGATTCGTCCTGAATATCCTTCAAAATGGCCAAATGTTTAATTATTTTGAGGATCCAGATCTGATCCGTCGAAGCCTATCATTTACTCTCCAATGAATCTTAAGAAGTCTTAAATTTAAAAGTACTGAGAACTGAATGTACTGTTATAAAATACGTTTGTGTATATCCCAGATATACCCATGGTGTATCCATATAATTTACGCAAATTTTTATTGTACAGTATATGATTAGAGAATCCCTAAACAATATTTAATTAATTGAAATATTGCGTAGAAATAGAAAATTATTTCAATTTCTACGCAAAAATATAAAGAATGCAAAAATTCTGTTTTCTGCTTATAAGCTTAATTTTAATATATAATTATTGTACATGATTTTTAAGTTACTTTGGTTTTATAAATATATTGTATCAATTTTAATCTGTAATTTAAGAAAAATAGATTATAAACTGTTATTAATGACATTTTGCAACAGAGAAGGAAATTCATGATAAAACAAATTGTCTGCAATGTTTTTAAATGGGTATGGATTTCAAAATCAAATATATCAATGCCAAAGTTATTAATCTCCTATAAAAACTTATTAACAAGCACATTCAATCAGAAGAACAGGAAATCGCCTACTTTTTTATAAACTGATGTCAGTTCAGTTTTATTAGAAAGCACTCACTTTTAGATTGCAACTAAAAATGATAAGTTAATTATAACATTTAGAAACATAACAATAAATAAAGCAAAACAATTTAAAGTAAAGGAATTACTTAACGTTTTGCATCAAGAATCACATTTATCAGTGGAAAATTGTTTAATGAAAGAATAGTCATTTCTTATGAATTCAGAAAAATAAATTAAAACAAACTTTTAGAGAATATCTAGGAATTGCTGTAAACACTATAATTTGCATTATATATCTATTGGCTTAAAATTAATGAAGACATTGCACGCTACAAGTATAAATCAGAGCTGGATCTAATTTTCTTAGGGTTCTAGTTTGAGATATTTTCAGGATTCCTTTTTTAATATTTTTAAATAATAAAGAAATTTCTAAACTGATATTATTTACATCTCTATGTTTGACAGTTCTTGAACAATTCTTTTATATTTCCCATTTTTGGAAGGCATTGGGGCCCTGAGCTCAAGCCCTATTAGCCTTTATATAGATATTTGCAATCATGCACAAAATGCAGAGTGGTTGAAAAATTATTTATTAAAACTATTTTAGATCAAAGTCTAACAGTTCTAAATAAATGGAGAGCATACATGTGGATATACAATGATTACAATGATTTATTTTATATATATAATTAGTATATATTCTAAGTGGACAAAACTATTTCAAGTGGATTCTGTTTCAATTATTCAACTAATAACCAGAGTTACAGAGTCGATGGCAAAGGATTCAACTCCAACTCTACCTTTTAAAAAGCTTTGATTTCACAATCCTGCTAATATCATTATGAAAAGTTTAAAAATCTTTTCATGTTTTAGCCAGCAAAATCAAAAGTTTTCACAAATAATGGCACCCAATTCACAAATGCAGTATGTGATCAATCAAAAGGGACCAAAACAATAATGGATAAACAGTAAGATTCATAACTATTCTGAAACAAGAATTCAGAAAATTTAAGGAACGGGAACAATAAAGTCTTTGAAAGCCAGAATAGACTGATATCATAATTCATAGCCAATCAATAATCACTCAATAATTATATCTTTGTTGTATGTTGTTTTATTCATTTCAGCATGGTATAAACCGAATCTTTTAATTGAAAGGTTTATTGCTTTATACAATATTCCATAAAAATATTTTATTAAAGAATTTAAGTCTCTTGATGAAAAAATTTACAGAAAATATTTTTAAACACAATTATTCATCAATATAGCAGGAATTATATATCAGTATAGGAATTATTCTTCTGTTTTAGAAGAATAATTCCTTTTCTTTAGCACATTCCTTTTAACTTATAAATTAAAATGATAAAAAAAATCTTCTAAAGCTCTCTAAAAATGGGTTTTAACTTTTTTAAGTCTATAACTTTCATCTGTTTTAGAATGCGTTTATAAAACTTGAAAAAGTTCGATGATTCTGAATTTAAAATAACATTTCTTTAGTCAATGATCTCATTAATATCATTGATTTCCAGATACCCTCATTATCAGCTACATTTCCATAAATAAAAACAAATTATTTTCTTTAATCCTTCCAATTATTTCTATATGATTAGAATTTTTATGTTCAGTAATATTTTTTATTAATAATACTATATTTCCTTCTATAGAAATAGAATTTTGCTGATGTATTTGATGATGTGATACAAGACAAACTCTAAATCAGCGCTGTCCAACCTGCAGCTGCATGCAGCCCAGTGCTGTAATGAATGTGGTCTAACATAAAATCATAAACTTTCTTAAAACATTGAAATTTTTATATACTTAATGAAGTTAATGAAGTTTTTATTATTTAAATACCTATCTATATTTCCTATTTCCATTTTGTAAAATATTTCTTATTTTAGTGATTAAAACTTCTTGACTTGCTCAATGATTTTTAAAAAATTCCTGAACAAAAAGAAGTCTAAAATTATTATGATATGACATTTTTGCCTATTTGTTTGCCTATTAAGTTTGCCAATTTTAAAATTGTGATAAAGGTTTATAGTTTAAGAGTACAGTGGCAAATAATTAAAATTTTTATTGGTGTTTTTCTGAAAAATACAACAAATAATATTTCGAGCAATGAGATGATTTCATAGTTGGACAAGAGTCAATGAACTTCAGACAAAAGGAAAGGATTCACTGAACTTGCAGTGAAATGGGCACATTAATAGAGAATGAAAAATAGTCCATTCTTGTAAATTCTTACATGATGATGGACTATTTTCAACCAAAGTTGGTTCTACTTAATCCATTTAAACTTTTTTATAAATGTTGTTAGAGATGAATTTTGTATGCAAGCAAGAGGAAAAAAAAATCTTTAAAAATTGAATCAAAACTTAAGACGATGATGATAAAAGCATATTCTTGATACATCAAATAGGAATTGAGTTCCAATTCAGAAAGAGCTAAATGTATAATAGCTCTAATCAAAGAAATAAGAAAAGCCATTAGAATAGAATCTATCAAGAACAAATAACAACCAAAATTTGGTTGAAATTTAAACAACTAAGCATTTATAATTAAATAGAAAATTAGTTTGTTTATGCTTAGGTGAAGACATTTTTGGAATTGTTTTCACATTTTCACATAATTATGAAATGATAAAGAAATAACAATAAATACATATATAAATTATGTATTAAATACAATTCCTTTGATGTTTTATGTTATTGTTGCAAATTTACAACATAAAAAAATTTAATTAAAATCAATTAAAAAATGTTTTTGAATATTTGTATAAGTTGATCCAAACAATACACAGTGTATTTTCACATTCAATAATTTCTAAAGCATTATTTCTTAAATCTGGAATAAATATTATGTTTTTGTAACTTTTCATTTTAAGCATATACAACTAGAAACAAAAGTTATAACTTCTGTTTGTATCTATATGCTTCAGCTTTTAATTTTTAATAAATACTGTAGTAGTGATTTTTAAAAACTTCTTCAAAATTTATCCAGGGACACAACCCTGTCACATTGAGGTAGCATTAGGATGACCTAGTTTTCCTAAGACTTCCCGTCTTTGATACTCTATGTCCTGCATCCTAGGAAAATCCTCTCCAGGCCACTTAAAATCTAAGCCAGTCTTAGTTTTCTTCAAAATATGTGAAAGAAAATATAACATCCCTATGATGACTTTAAAAAAATAGAGACTAAAACAATTAATCCCATTTTTAGTGTCAAATGGATATGCCATAAAAATTCCACAACCTGGAAACTAATAATTCACAATTCAATTGATCACCATTGTTGTTTTATATTCTTCTATTAAATTAAGAGCATTGTTATTATACCCCATGTTTATTAATAGCAAACAGAAAAACAGATCATATTGTTCAATATGTACAAAATAATTTGTTATTGGACAAATTACTAAATTTATTTCATTTGGATATGGAAAAAATATATAGAGACTAAATAAATCCAGATATATCTTGAACAGCTGACAAGTCTGGTAAGGATGTGTACTAGAAAAAGTTGGATCATTCTAGGCATCAAATAGAATATGGGGAGAAAAATCATAAAAATAATCATTTTCTTTAGATATAATTATGAAGATTCAAATGTGATGATGAGTGCATGAATTATTACATTGGATATTGCTCTTTCATGTGATTTAAAAATTATGAAAACAGAGAAGTACACTGCTAGTTGTAAATCATTCCCCACATTAAAAAATTTTAGGTAGATGTGATAATTGTAATATACCAAACATACACAGAAATATTTTGAGATATGTTCAATAGGCTTCTATTTCATATATGCAAATATCAGTCATAGAATTAACAAAATTCTGTAAACTGGCTTTTATACACTAATTGTGTTTAATAGAATACAAATAAGAATACAATAAACAATGATATAAAAAATTTTGTATCATTGTTTGTTATGTTCTTATTTATAATTCTAAAATTCTGTAGGCAACTGATAGTACAGTACACATATACTATACATATACCTCCAAATGTTTCCAATGAAGAATATAATCACTTTCTGTCAGTGGCATAACTACAATGGTGCAATTGATGCCACCATACCAGGGTCGAAACTGGAAGAGGGCCCATGTTTTACCAAAAGAATCCAGCAAAGAAAATTAACATAAAAGAAATTATCAATTGTTTTGTGGAGACAAAAGCAAGAAAAAATTATTTTAGATAAGTAAGTTATTAATAAAAATGAATGTTTATTCTTAGATTCATCAGTGCAAGTACTGTTGTTTTAGCTGTAAACAAAATAAAATTTCCTGAGTGCCCATTTTATATCCTGCACCATGGCCCACACAACTCTGCCATTGCTTTCTGTACCTGGGTTCACATTTTTTTGGGTGATAGGAATAAGGACTTTGGCACTTTGATTCTCACCAGAAACTGACTCTCAATGAAGATTACAATCAAATTCCTAATGCCCAACATTCTGGCATAATGCAGCCTCAGTGATATTTCTGTTTAGTTATAAGAGATTCATCAATTTGCTTCACAACACTTGATTTTCTGAAAGTGAACTCTAGTCCACATTGATAATTTTCTATGAACAAATATTAGTGAAAATGGTATAAGTCATGACCAAAATATTTCTGTTTGGAATTTGTAAGTTTAATAGGTTAACAATATCTAAAAATAATTTCCAGAAGATTAAGAAAATTGTTCCATTAATGAACAAGATGCCATTGTGGTAGATCTGATAGACCAAACACTTCTAGGCGTATTGGCCGCCTAAAAGCGTTTTGGTTTTTCACCAGAGGATGATTTTCGTAACAGTTGTCGTCACTTTTCACTCAAGTGCGGGACGAAACAACATCTTTCATAGGTTCGATAATCCACTCCTTGGA
>WUQG02291714.1:0-19516 GCA_011317285.2 Androctonus mauritanicus | reverse complement strand
TATTTTTTTTTTTTTAAAAAGTCCTCTTATCTAAGGAACAAATATACTTTTGACATAAAATCCTTAGTTTCTGATAGATTAACACCTATTGAAGCCTAATAATATAATTTTGAAAATTTTTCTGTTCAAATTCAAAAAATATGTGAATTCAAAGTTAAAGTACCCAGTTTTGCCTCACCTTCCCCTACTCTAATTTATTCTAATTGAAAATAAACTATGAATAATTTAATTATTAAATTATAATTTTAATAATTATTTTAAATCATTTTTATTTTCAATTAAATTTCATAATTTATTATTATAAATATGAAAATGAAAATAAAAATGCTTTAAAATAATTATTAAAATTATAATTTAATTCTAAATTATTATGTTAAAGGTTAATTTGGCTTAGAATATTTGTTTTATACATCAACATATATTTAGATCTAAGTGTAAATTGGCATTTCTGCAACATCAAAAAGTCTTGATACTTAAAATTTTCATTTCTTAGCTTAATAACTGAAAAATAATTGCTAAATAAATTAGGAAGTGGTATATCAGTAAAGAATGTGTTGTGCATGAAATGAGCATGAAACAATTGTGGATTCTGTATTTCAGTTACTCACATTCTAATTACTGTGTAGTTATATTTTTTTCATGCTATTTGTATTACAATACTATAATATATATAAAATATTAATATAACTGTTGAAACATTGTGTTATTTAAAACTTAAAAATATTAGGATAAAAATGAAAATCTTGGTTCTTAGAAACTAAACTTTATTTACAATAACAAAATTAAAATACAACCTAAAACTGCTATACCCTTTTAATATTATGTTTAAGTAAATAAAGCACTAACAGGCAGTTATGGGAAAAAGCAAAAACCTGAAGATGGTTGAATAGGCCGAAAACGTTCGTCCTTAAATATTAAGTGTTTTTTCCCATAACTGCCTATTAGTGCCTTATTTACTTAAACATAAACTTTATTTTTCCATAAGTTTTTAAATTCAGTATTTGTGACATTTATCAAGAATGTAATCCTTGCAAATATAGAGGATATTCAGCTATGAATTATTTCATATTTGTTAATTTAGAGAGCTTCCCAAATAAGATCAATGCCATTTACTGGTGAATCATCAGATTCCTCTGATAATGAAGATACAAGAGTTACAGTTACAACTACATCATCTCATACAACAAGTGGAGAAACAGAATCAAGTCTTTCAACAGGTAGTCCAAGTAAAAGTGGAAAAACAACAGGCAGTAGTTTATCACCTTCACCAGCTAAACAAAATTGTATATCACCTACCAAATCTGTAAAAAGAGGTTAGTTCAAATTTTTTTTTCATAAATTATTTATATTTTTTAAATAGTTGCATTTTTGTGTAGCACAATACAATATCTATGAGTATATTCTTTGAAAATTTAAAACAATTTTTATACAGGTATATCATGCTTAAGGCATACTTACTTAACATATTTTTTATAATACACAATCAATTTTACAACTCATCCATGCTATAACATACTATTGCTCCACCAGAACATATCAATATCATATCCAAAATTTCCACTGTTCTAAAACTGATAATGGAGTAGAATCTAAAATGGCCAGTATGTATAGTTTATATCAAAATACAGTAATTTTATTTTTATACTTCATCATCATAAACAATTCATTTTTTTAATATGTTAAAGAAAATATAAGTAGTTATCAAATTTTCTCATTCAGTAAATTCATTCAGTAAGCATATTGAATGAGCTTATCATTTTCTTTTATTTTAATAGATCCTAGTGCTTCAAATTTTACTAGTAAGTATAATAAATTAGATAATTCTAGAAGATGAATAGCCATCTCCAAGCTTGAATACTGTATGTTGATTAGAAATCTGAAGTTATTTTTGTGTTTGATATTTGTTAGCAAGAACTAAAGATGGTATCTCATAATAAAAAAAATTCTTCTCAATGCAATTAAAGAATTCTTGTTGCTATATATTAGTATTGCTTTTTGGTTTGATTGTATGACAATTTACAGAATTACAGGATTTTATAATTAAAATATTCTGTTAATAACAGTTTTGTTTAAATTTATCCATTGGACTTGAATTCAAATCCAAATCCCTTTTCCTTGGAAAATATTTGGTAATCTGATCCTATGCTGTTGAGTGCCATTCTGAACAGTCTGAATCCTTTGATGTAAGAAGCCTATGACAGGGCCTTAATTCACCCACTTAATAATCGTCAGATTAATAAGTGAGTGAAAAAAATGTCATTTGTTAGAAAAAGATACAGCAATCATTCTGCCATAAATATTTGTATTGCTTTGAAGAAATATAGCTCATCCATCTCTGTTGTAGACATGCTTATATACTAATCTATTATAAAAATATATACCGGTATAAACAATTGATATGATTTTAATAAAAATATTCCCTTCAAAAAATACTTATTGATATAAAAATTGTAAATTAAGTAGTTTGTAAATGAACTACATTTTCAATGGATTAAGTTTATATAATTCTGTATTTCTAGTCTTTTTTGGATTTTTCATTATTATTTGAGAAATTAAAAAACAAGAAAACGTTTTAAAAAATAAAACTCTGTTATACTTGCATTTAGTGCTGTGTACTGGACTTACTTTTGATAATAAGCAAGTTGGATTATCATGAACTCTAATGTAGAAATTATTAATATGAAGAGAACTATGGAAGCTGATAAGGGGTATCATAAAGTAGTTACTGGAAATAGTGAATATCATACTGATTTTGATCATTTGATATTTGTAACTTATTATTATTATTATTATTAATTTTATTCAATTAAGTTGTTGGATTTTTGGTAATGGATAGATTCTATATAGAGATGTAGAAAACTTCTTTAGTATTATATTTTTGTTAAATTGAATGATTATTATAATTTTAAAATATTTATATAGAAAAGATTATAAATATGATATCTATAGTGCATAATACTTATAAGAAATTCTTTATTATTTTATAATTTATATTTTAGAATGAAAACTAAATATTAAAATTTTATTTCAGACTGATCCCGAATACAGAATTATAAAATTCTTAACCAAGCTGGAAGAAGAAGGAGCTCTAGAATCTTAAAATAAAATATAAAACAAAAAAGAAAACATTCCAATGCATATTTATTTCTTCCAGTTGAAACATGAACAGATAATTGGTTTAGACAAAATTTATATAGCATATAAAATAATATATAGTATGAAACTGAATTTCAATAAAAAGTAATAAATGTGCAAATCTAATCTAGATATGGTATTTATCATTATCATCAAATTCTGTACATAATAATCATTAAATGTCTTTTTGCCTTAAATTATATATATGTATGCTAAATAAAAATCACAAATACAATCAGTTTGTATTTATATGTATGCTCAATTTTTACAATATATTTATTAAATAGAAAAGATTGTTATAATGTTAACGATAATTTTGTTGTAAATTTCATTAATTGCCATGTATAAAGACATATCAACAAAATAAATTCCTTAGTATAATTCCAATCCTATGATAAGCTCGAATATATTAAAAATTCCAATTATTAAGTTTGAATTTAAATTATTAAATGATATTGAAGTTATAAAATATCTATAGTTATCAATGTTTGTGTATCATAGATTTATAAGTAGTTGTAATAAATGCAAAGAATTTCTTCCCATGTAATAATTAAAATTGTAGTTTAAAAAACAAAATTCTATTTATGATGCCTTAATGTGTATAAGAGGAAAAGTATTATTCATGTTTTCCTGAATCATATTTGTTTGTTCAATATGTACAGTTAAAAATCATGTATAATGATTCTAAATATTTATTTTAAAAGATTAAAATAAATTATTATAGAAAATTAAATATTAAATCATTTATTGAACATAACTTTTAAATCATTCTAAATATAAGTTTTATTGATTTCAATAACATGTAGTAGTAGTAGTTATAATTACGAATCGAAACCGGATTAACTTTGACCCAACATATTAATCATTAATTCGGAAAAGTTCGCGTTTAAGAATTTTATTGTGTTACGTGCACGTAGTGTAAATTGTATATTAAAAATTTAAAATTCGATAGGTTAATAAATGAGACGTAGAGTTCTTTTTACAGTGAATACTTCCACAATTTTATTATTACCTTAGTACTTTGAACTGCATAATCTCCCTAACCATTGTTGTACGACTTTGAACTTTATGTGAAAAATATCTGATAGGGATGTGACACACATCCGTAATACAACACGGAATAAATAAAGTCGAAAAGCCTATTGCGCACGCCCAATCGAGAGTAGGAAGTTCTGAAAAGAAGTATTAAAAAAAAATTAAGTTAGGGAGGGTATGTCTGGGGAGATGTCAGTGCACAAGCAGTTCTAAGTTCCGGTTATCCAAGTTACACAAACCGGTTGGTTGTTGGTTATTTTCATCACCGCAGGGTTGAGATACGAACGAGTCCAGTCTGCTTCTCAGTCGATGTGTAGTTTCGTCTTTGTTTAGTTCTTTCTCTCCCTCTCCAACTCGCATTCTTAAACCGAACATGATTGCATTAAATCCTGGACTAAAATCAGTTTCGTAAAGGAATGTGAACATTTGCAAGAATTTTCAGCAACTCCGACAGTTTGCAGCTTCTGGTAAGTAACCTGCTCTTTGGTTAGTTATTTAGCCGCGGAAAGTTTTAGTCGAATCCAATTATAAATACACGTAATAGTTGCGCGTGTTTCATTTTTCCTACTCTTAAATGTACCAACAAGAACAATTTTTTTTAATCGTCACATCCTTACGGGTGTTTGACCTAAGTATATGAGAATATCCTCTCTTTTCCCTGACCGGATGTTCTAGTGGAACGATTTAATGAATGATGATGATGACGATAAAAAAGAAACTCGACATACAAAATATATGCTAAAATGAATTAGACAGACAAAGCAAAGTCTGTGAAGGTCATTGAATGTTTTATTCGCTTGGTCACTTCCAAGTTCAGTCTTCTGTTAAAAGCTCGTAACTTCATCAACGTATCACAATACACTTTTATGGTTAAATAATTTTCCATTATGTCTGCAGTTTTAGATGCATTCCGAAGGCCAAAAAATTTATAAAACTGAAAACAATCGTTCGATGTTTAATTTGATCGTTATTATTATTATTTATGTATTCTAAAATTCGTGTGCATTACTGTTAGAAAGGAGGAATTTAAACGTCAAGGAAATGAAGAGTAATGTCCTATATTTCATTTCTTTAAACGGAAGTTTAAATTTCCTGTGGCATTAACATTGATTTTTTGGCCTCGATTATAAATATTAATAATTATATTATTGATTGATTTTCGGTCAAAAAAAAATTTTGTTCAGGTTATTCACCTCATTGGAGTGACATCATATTAATTTCTATGCTGCCAGTTATTAATGAAATGACCTTGACATATATTATTATAAATAACAATATTTCCTCGTTCTTATACAGACATATGTTTTAATTGGGTTTTCATAAACATATTTGTGTGTGGTTTAGTATGTTTCTCGTGTTAAGCGTTTAATAACGCACCCACCTGCCCAGGTGAGTTATCGATCGATGTGCGCATGTTCCATTTCTGGATGGGGGTGGTAGCGCTTTTTAGCCATTGTTGTAGATTCTAGGCCAAGATGACAGTTAGCTGGAAGATCATATCGCTCCGAAGTTGATGTTTTTCTTAATCATCTTTTTTATATTTGTATTTAGGAAGTTTCAGATTTGTTTATATACTAGATACATCATAAACGTGAGCTTTAGAATTATCTTTTTACATAATTTGTGTTTTCTTATATTTATATATATATAGATCACGTAATTATAAATTTCTTTGTCTTTTTTCTTTTTAAATTAAAATATTTATAGATTATTGATATAGTGCGATCATTCTTTTCGTATTAATATTTATATTTTTAATGATTGATTTATCATTTAAAATATTTAATGTATCTAAGAATAACAACTTTATCTTGTAAAAATAAATGATAACTGATACAAACTACTTATCTTAATTGCTGTTCTAAGTTTTTAAGTTAATATTTAATTTATATTTATTTATTTTTTAAATGTAAATATATTTTTTTCAATAGGAATTTATTTATTATGGAATCCAATAATGATAATTCAGAAGATAGGAGGAATGATGAAAACTGTTGTATGTGCAATCCACAAATATGCAGTTCTTATGTTTTAGGAATGTTTGCTTGTATCTTGGTGATTGGTGGAGTTTTTCTTTCTTTTCATAAATGGGATTATATGTGGTTAATAGTTTCAGCTGTTGGAATAGTTTTAATTTTATTGGGTGCTCTGTTACATTTTTGTGGAACTAATGCTAGTCAAAAGAATGCAAAGAAGAGACATCAGGTTAATGAACAAGATCTTCATGAGCATCTTCTGCCAACGGCTCCACCTTTAAGTAATGCCTATTCGGTAAGCCAGTTGTCGCTAAATATGCTTCCGCCGTATTTTTCTGCTTTGGATAATATGATATCTACTCAGACATCTCCTTCTGCACCACCAAATAGTGATAACATTAGCCAAATAATACAAATCAAAGGGCAAAGTTTCATTTTATTGCCTATATCAGAGAACATCATTCCTGACAATACAGAAAATTTAACAAGGTGGAATCCAACATTAATTGGGCCCAAGGAACAAACTAAGTAAGAAAATAAGTATTTTATTTTGTAAACTGTAACAAAACTTTTTCAAATAGTAGTATATTTATGTTTTAATTAATAGATCAGGAGATCAAGTAGAACTAATTAAGTACTTGTTAAAATCAATTATCCATGATCAGAATTTCTGAACTCTTATTTTTTTTATTTGAAAATTTTTTATTTGCATATATATTTAAACATGTTTGAGAAATTATGTCATTTTTTTTTAGCATTACAGGTTCAGTAAAGAATGTAGAATACATATTTACTTATTTAATTCTATACAATAATTTTAAAGAAAAATAGTGTTAAATGATAATGATCAGATATTCATTTCTGAAAAATTATTGATGAAAATTGTAAGCATAATGCAGTTAGGGGAGTAGCATCAATTAAAATTTAAAATAATTAAAGTTCATTAGCCGGTGCTGTTTTCATTTTGATACAAAATAATTATAAGTATAATGATTAAATTTATTACATTAATACAAAAATTTAAAATTAGAAAATTACAGACATAGAAATTTTCAAGTAAATAGATATTCAGGTACATAAATAATCAAACACTTATCGCAGTTGTGAGTAAAAAACAGGTTTAATAACTCTAACGTTTTTGACAATACAAACAGTTGCCATCTTCAGGCTTCAAACAACCACTACAAAAACAGTTAAGCATAACAGTGTGAAGAAGCAGTATAATGGAAACTATAATAAATAGATATTCATTGGCAAAAATTTAAGACATCTTTTAGAATATTAGATCTAGTATTAATGGAGTCAATGTTATTTAAAATTGGTTTTAGTATCATAAATAATTGTAATTAATATACTATAATACAAACTATATATTTGAAAAAACATCTAAAAATAGATAACTTAATAGCTTATTAAAATAAAATATGCACAGAAATATTAACACTTCACTTTTATAAATTAACTGAATATGCTATTCCACATGCTAGTTTTTGAGATTAAGAATTTTTGAACATGTTACAAGAAATTCGAGATGATAGAACAGATCTGAAAATTTAGTTGTTTTGTTCAGAATAATTTGAATTTTAATGTGTGAAGTTTTGTTTATTTATAAATAAAATTCAAATCAAAATTGTAAATTATTAAAATTTATGATATGGTTAATCCATATTTAATATATTAAAGTATGAACAATGTTTTCTTAAATTTGTTGATCTCTTTGAATTATCTGAAAGACTAATATAGCAATAAAATTTTCTAAATGATTCAACCATTTTACTAACCTGTAATAATAATAAATCTTTTATTAACTGTTTTGAACTTTTCTAGTTACATATATTAACAGAAATTTTCTGTAAAATATTGGAGATAATCTGTTATTTAAATAACAAATGCAATTTTTAAATGTATGAAAAATATCAATAAATTTTCTAATTTGCCTTATTTCTATAATCTCTTGTTTATTTTGATTGAATTATCATAAAATATAGCTATTCACTCTGAATTAATAAATCATTGTTATATATTAAAAATTAAATATATTCATTTTTCCCAAATTCATATTATATTGAATTTGCTTTTATATCGTAAAAATTAAATGTTTACTATGCAAAGATAAAAGAACTCTATTAAATGATGTCTATATACTCTGAATATTATTCAAAGGTATATTATTTAAACTATTATAGCCATGTTAGTTAAAATGTTAGATATTATCTGGTTTATGTAAATAATTGAGATTGAGAGTTTAGCATTTTACATAAAACAATTTTATGTAAAGTTGAAGAAAATATGGTTTTAATTAAAAATCCTTAAAATTGGATGGAATATAGTGATTGCTTAATTTACACTTTCAAATGTTTTAATACCATATTATTTGAATAAAAGGGAGAAAATTTCACACAGAATGATATTGTACCAGTAATACAATACTATATTTGAAATCAACAATATATATAACATAAATAAGCCAAGTAATCTGAATTTTCTAATGTTGTAAATCATCATCCTAAATTTTATTCATTTAAAAATATAAATTTGTTGAGAAATGGAAATATAAAACTTAATAATGTAATCAGTTTTGATTTTTCTTATACAAAAATTTATGATAATTATATTTTTGCAAATAATATAAAATAATCTTTCTTACTTTTATTTGATTTTCTGTCAGTTTTATAAAACATTCATAATATGCCAAAAATTAGCCCATTTCTGTTATGTTTATAAGCTATTATTTTTAAGAATACTAGTTTATAAACATAATAGAAATGTTACAAGTGAAAATATCTAAAATTTTCTGAAATAATATAATTTATATAAGATCTTTTGTAGTTAAAGATAAAATTTGCATTTTTTTGTTAGAAGTCATTACCAGGAGACAGCATTTGTAGAGTATGCTATTTATTGCAT
The DNA here is from genome assembly GCA_011317285.2 of Androctonus mauritanicus. Lineage (NCBI taxonomy): Eukaryota > Metazoa > Arthropoda > Arachnida > Scorpiones > Buthidae > Androctonus > Androctonus mauritanicus. The sequence continues at coordinate 10,463 of WUQG02291714.1, read as the reverse complement.
TATTATAATATACTTAGCCAAAAGAAACTATTTATTTACACTTGTAACATACAAATCCAGTATACATTAATTTGGTATTGCAAAAATTTTATGGAAAGTTTTATATAGTTGGATTTACATAAACTGGAGACCTGCTTATGATTAAGTCCATTTTAATTTCTTTCTGGTTATCTAAAAACATAATTTTTCTTATTTTGTTTTCAAGCAATTTTTCCTTTAGATATTATCTATAACAATAGAGAGTAGATGCAAATAATTTGCAATAAAAACTCAATTTTGGAATTCATTGACTTACTCTGCATGACTGATCTCTATCTTATTAACAATGGTATTTTATTATATATAATCCTGTGCCAAAGGAATTTGACAGACAATATACAAAGTAGTTACTCATATAAATTTTGCAGATTTTCCTATTCTTTGTTTCTTTAAATTAACATCAAAAAAGTTTAATTCATTTGAATAATGAAAGTTTTGTATTCTCTTGTGGATTAATAAAAGTAAGATTATTTATTAAAAAACCATATACAATGAGATGTTTTTATAGACATTTTCTAACATTTATTGAATGGATAATTAATTCATTGCTAATTTTTTATAATGAATAATTTTCCTTTAATTTTTAATATTTTATATCTGACTAAATACATTTATCATAAAATTTATTTTATTAGTTTACACTCATTTCCCCCTTTAGTTCACTGAATCAAGGAATTAGTAATGCATTTACAAATATTTCATTATACATTAGTAGCTTGTTGATTCTGTGAACTAAAAGAAGAAATTACTATCGTCTAATAAAAACTATTAAATTGCAAAGTTTATTACATTCATAAGATAATAGTACATACATAGTAAATAATAAACATTCAATAGGCAAACATCATAACAATTTTAATATATTATTACTGTAATCACAACAATAATATAGTACTAGAATAACATGTATGAAACTATGAACGAAAAATTACTATACTATGTTATGTAGTATATAATTGATTTTATTTCATATACAATACTAAGGTCTTGTCAATACTATTTGTTAGTAAAACAAGTAAGGGTGTGATATTTTTTGAATCTGGACAAAACTAATATTAGAAGTTATCTATTAAATCTGCATCCTGTTAAATTAAGGCTTTCAGTATTTGTCTTTTGTTGGTCTTTGATGCTACTATTCTAATTTATTATCTCATAATAATAACAATTTTGGATAAATGTTCTATAGTGCAAAATTTGGGTCATGAAGTAAAAAATGCAATAAATATGAAATTCTTTAATCAAAACAAATGTTTATTTATAAAGAAAAACACATTCTAAATTATTACATATTCATCTTCAATTAATAATAGAATAAATTTTTATAATTTCTTTTTAATTTTAAAGATAGTATAATATTATATTGATATGATATTTTTAAATACATGTTTCAAAATGTTTTAAATTTCATTTAAGTATATATATATACACTATATATTAAGTATATAGTAAATATACTGTTTGTACATTGAGTTTTCTCCTATAAAAATTGTTATGTAATGCCATAACATTTAAACCAGTCATGATGAAGATTGAAATATCTCTTAGTTCTTTAATCATTAATTCAATTTTTATTAATCACTGGGTTTAATGCAATTAATAGTGTCTTTTACATTTTTAAAATATTTAAAAAGATTTTTACTACATTATAATCTGATAACTGATTTAGTTTTATTGAATTATTTTCAATAATTTTATATATTATGTTGTAGATGAAAATATTTTCAAATTTTTTTATACAAAGTGATATGGTAACTCTTTTGACAGATAATCCTGAAAAGGACTGTTAATTAAATTATTATAATTCTGGAAATAACTCTTATGTTAATTAAGAAAAGTCTTTCATTATCAGTTGGCAATGAATTTATCAAATTTATCAACATTATTTGAAATTCTCAGTTTTTTATTATCTGTTTTACCAAACTGTTGATCTTCTTTTATAATAATAATAATATGTAATTTTCATATTTTAGACTAGCAGCTTCAGTAGTACATCTCATCTAGGACTGACAACAAAGGATCTTTGTTTAAAATTTCTTATTCTTAAAATACTGAAGAGCATGGTAAATAATCTTGATTATCCATACAATAACAATGAATTGATTATCCACATCTTACACTTGAATTAATCTCCACTATAACTCAAAAACAATGGTATCAAAACAAATTTATTTTAATCCTTTCATTGCTGGTATGACTGTTCAATAAGTACTCAATTTTATTGCTTGAAAACAAAGGGAAAACTCTTAGCTTAACTATTTTATAGTCTATGCATTTAGTATTTTGTAGAAGTCATGGATATGATCAATAGAGTTTCCAAACATTCAAAACATTTCCACACAATAAACAGTAAATTATTTAGCTATTATTTACTATTATATTCTGTTTTTCTTAGTTGAGATCTTTTTTCATGAAATCATCAATGAATTGAGAGAGGATGAAATTCTGAATAATGGCTTAGATATTTAAAGTTATAGTCATGCCAAGAATCTGTCTCTGACAATTTATACAATTGGCAATTCTCTACTATCTTTTTGTTAGCTGATGGGGTTTGCATTAGAAATTATTGTTGTTATTTTTTTTTGATGGAGATTGAAGCTATGAAATCAATATAATAAAAATAAATGGAACCCATAATCAATAATCAAACCAAGCCAAACAATTCTTATAGAAATAGTTTAAAATGAACTGTAATTTTAGTTAATTAAATTTAGATTAATGTGGTTATCATTTAGTAATTAATAATTTAACTATGATTTTTCCATATTATTCAAAATTGATAATTAGACTTAAATTGATAATATAATAATTCTAAATTATTCCCAAAAAGAACATTTGCATTTGCTTTAGTTATTGTTTAAATCTTCATTCTAAAATCTATTGAATGATGTTTGGATATACAGATGGGACATTTATATGAATGAAGGCTTTTGATGTTGCTTTAAATGTTGTTCTAATTGATATCTAGTTATTATATCAAAATTATTCTGATTAGAACAGTATTTAAAACATTATGACTGTCTCTTTCTGAAATAGATGCAATTTTTTTCTAGCCAAAGCAATCTATAATAAAATTTTTTCTAAGATGAAGTATTACTCTTTGACTTAGCACAAAAAGGAGTCATAAAAAAAGGGATATTTACTATATTCCATTCTTTGATGGAATCATAGTTTTATTGATAAACACTTTAACTAAACAATGTAGTTAGCATCCATGATGCAGAAATATTACTAAATGCTTAGAAATTTTATATTGATCACACCCATTCTTTATCAATAAACTTCTGTAGAATGATGCTTTATTTATTTTAAATATAGATACTTCTCTGACCTACATAAAACTTGGAATCATAAAAACATTAAATAAGTCAATTATAAAACAATTTAAATAAAATTTATTATAATAAATTAAAAACATTAGATGCTATAGTCTACCATAAGGCAGGAGATAAGCAATATAATACAATGTATATGTATAATTTATATCATATGATGATAAAATTATTTATTACAACATACAATATCAATAATAACATAATGTTGTAATAATGGCGATGATATTACATACAGTAATATCATAGCCATTATTACAACACTAGCATATAAAGTTATGGTATTAGTATGTGTATATTAAAAGAATGTATGGTCTGTAAAGCAGCTATCTTTTCATTAGACAAGATCTGACATCATTATATTGATATATGTTTAAATTTAAAACAGTTTTATTGATGATTGAAAAGTTTGTCCAATGAGAGAAAGGCAGTTCATAGACTATTTAAAAAATATTTTTCATATAAAAATTGTAATCATTCATAATTTTATATTAAAAATTTTAAATTTTTATATCAGTTGGAAATTTCTATATTTATATTTTTATTTGTTGCTATTTCAAATGCTTAAAAAGTTAAATATGTACTTAGGTATTATTTAACCAGAAAAGATTATTATAAATATTAGATATTTTTTCAAATATTTTTCAATTATCAATTCACTTAACATATTTTGCACAAATTATAACTCTGCAGATATTTTATGTTTATAAAATGAGAATAATTTTTGAGATTTTGTAAATGTTAATTTTGAAAGTTTTTAAATATATGCAAAGTTTAAATATTTTATTGATTGATTGTAGAAAAATGTTGATGATAGTTATTTTTCAATATATATTTTTTGAAGTAATTAAAAAAATTTATTTACAATCATCATACATTCAATTTTTCATGGAAACATGACAGATAGAAATTTTAGTATTTATTGATATGATATTATATTTGAATTCTGGATCTTTTTGCAGAATTTTGATCCTTGGATTAAGTAATTTATGATCTCAGGATTTCATGATCCTTTACTTATTTATAATAAATATAGGAACTCCCCAAATTATGAAAATTCAATTAATTTAAAAAAATTGATATATAAAATTTTTAAAAGTTATCTTTATAATTTAGTATATTATATAGTACTATTACAGTGATGTTTACTTAATGAAAGTTAATGACACCATCATTAATATTACAATAATCTTGATGATTCTCAACATCAAAACTATTGTGTGTTGTAATAATTATCATATAATATAAATGTACATTATATTATGACAGTTTTATCATCTCTTCTGCCTTATAGCTAGACTATATGTACAATGTTTAATGTTAATTATTATTGTAAAACTAAAACATTATATAATAACTTATGCTATTAAATTCAACTTATATAAAATATAGTATATTTAACATTGTTATAAACATAAATCTTTTATATAAATTAGACTTGACTTATAGAATTTATTGAATGTGTACTTACAATACAGACTTTAAACAAAATCCGATTAATCAAACTGTAATCTCTTAATAATGTAATGCAAAAAGCAGCAAATAATAATAATAAAATACAAGAAATTCAGTTTACAAGATCTAATATCTAAGTACTGTTTATTAGATAGGCAAATTAAAACATCTTAGAGAGACAATGTTCATTTAATTCACTTTGTGATTTTTCACTTGCCTGAATTATTATTGAAAATGCTTATATCAGAATTTGTAAAAATTAGTTTAAATCTTAAAATTACAATTAACTGAAAGTTGCTGCACATGAAATAATAAAGTAATTATTATTAAATTTTCAATACAATTCAATGTTTTAACTGTTATGAAATTTTGTTAATATTTCAGTAAATTAAAAACAAACAGAAGCAGAAACCTTTATGTTCATAGCAATGTTAAATATACTATATTTTATATAAGTTGTTAACATTTTCTATAAATTGAAAATCAGGAAATAGAATCTTAAACCAATTATTTAAAATAATAAAGGTATTTTGTAAATACCTCCCATAATATAGTTCCTCATCTGTCATGAAACATATTTTGATGAAATGTTTTATACTTTCATTTTATGCTGTGAAATTTTTAAAGATATTCAAACTTTAAAGTAGAAGCTATAAAAACATCAGTTTCCATCAAGAAATTTAAAAAAATTGGTTATTGGAATGTTACATGCTGCAAATATTTTATGAAATTCTTTGATAAATTCAAGTTAATATTTCTTTAGCCATGAAATTCAATCTTCCTTATAACATTTTGAATTAAATCAAAATAAATTTGTTGCATTGTTTTATCTTCATTTTATGCTATGAAATTCAAATTTTAAAATGGGAGCTGGAGAAATATTAGTCACAAATCAATTTTATATTTCATAAATATTCAATTATTTTTTTTTGAAATGTAATGTAGTATATATTTAACTTAGACTAAAAAATTGGAAATATTAAAATCTATAATTTTCATAGTATAGAAGAATCTTGATAGTTCAAGATTAAAAGAATTAAGGTTGCCTCAAACTATACAGAATATAGTATAAAATTTATATATATGATTATGTAAATTATTTTCATTAATTAAAGTATTTAATATCAAGAAATAAAAATTTTTTGCATAATAATTTTTTAAGACTTATTTGCTTTTGTAATTATGATTGTGAAGCAAAGAATTATCATGCTATCTTTTCAAAAGCAAAGTATCAGTTAATGTAGCCTTTAAAAATAAAATGGCTTAATTTTATCTCAAGAATGCAAGTAGTCCTCAACTTACGACAGCAAAAAATTATTATTAAAAATTCTGTAATTCAGCTTTACCATCTGCATATACATACATACATCAAATTTCTTTTGCATATGCACCATTAGTTGCCAAGCAAAGCCTTTCAATGCAATAGCAGCTAGTGTGATTCGTGTTAGTTGCTGTTCAGCAGTCAAAGTATTCGTTTCTCTCATTGCAGTTTTTGTATCTTGTTGTAACCCTGTCATGTCCAGTAAGAGAAATAATACTATTAATGAAAAAAATTTCTTAAATACAAAATTAAGAAAGAAAAATTTAAGAATTTATGTATTTAATTGTATATGTGCTAATAAAATAATTATTTATAAATGTTTATGTAAATTTATATATTTTTAACTATTAAGTTAAATAGAAACTTAATTCATGAAAATATTAAGAGAGAAATCAAGCAAATCAAGAATTAAAAAAGTCCTTAATTTATGCCAGAATCAACTTAGAGACATTGGAATGGAATCCTGTCATAAGTCAAGGACTACCTGTAGTTAGTATCAAGAAGCAATAGCAATAGTATAATTGTTACCCTCAAACAAAAAATAATGGCTGTATATATTGTATCATGGAAAAATTCAAAAATATTTTAGCTACAACCATCAATGTTTGTTAACATGTTAATACACACAGTAAACCAAAGATAAATGGCTGAAAGTTACATAATAACTAAATTCAATTCTAATAAACAATAAAGAAAAAATGAAAGTGTTTCTCTATAGGCATAGGATTTGAACTATTGAGATTCTATTGTATTTTAATGAATGTTGTTCATTATAATAAAATATCATGAAATATTTCAATATATATATTCAGTTTATAAATAGCAAAAGAAATCCATTGCAATCCTGTTTCTGGAATTCAATCCATTTTAATAAGACTCTCTTGAAAACATTGACTAGAACTAAAAGTATTTTTCTTGTGAAGTATAGTTTAAAAATTATTCTAATATAAGCATTTTATAAGCAGTATCACTATATATAGAGTTTGATTTATTTACTGAAAAAAACTATTTCTATTTTAAAAATATTGCACTTTTCCATTTATAATGTTCACTGAAAATTTTTCTTTGTTATTAAATGTACATTTGTTTTATATTTTTCTTCCTTCACAACCATATATTGTATAGATTTTTCTAATATTGAATATAATTATGCAAACATGCAAATGCCTCTCAAAGAGGTAGTTTTATGCACCCAATATTTGTTTTTATATTTTTTATTAATTAATGGAATTGCAATGCCATATGATTTTGTTTTCATCTTGTAAAAATTATAATAACTAGTATTAGGAAGAATGCGAATGCAGAGCCTTTTTTCTAAAAGAAAAGAAAATTCATAGATATAAATAGTATAATTGTTGCCCTCACTATTATTGAGATTCCTGAAGAGGAAATAACTAATGAACTGAGCATGTCTAGACACTATCTAGAATTTATTGTTAGAAGAAAGATAAAAAATAAAAAAATACACCTGTTATCATGTTTTTTTTATTTCAAATGTACAATTAAGATTTGTTTTTCAAACAATTGGATTCCAAAGAATTTCACATTCTTATGTTATAATATATATCATTTATTTTTAATATTTATATTTTACTTCTTATGTTCTATTATTTTTTAAATTATATTATCCAAATAATACATATAAATTAATAAATGATTAAAGTATAAAATTTTCAAATATGCTAATTATTTCTAGTATAAAAATATGATAGTTATATAACCTTCTAACATAAGATGACATCTTCAATATCTAATGTAAATGCCCTGGTAACTGGTTATCAGCCCACAGAGATATTGTTTTTGCATGCTATTAAGTAGACAAGTTTCTCAGCTAAAAATATAATTTAAGTTTAATATCAAAAACGTATTTTATTAAATTATAAAATTAGCAATTTGCATTTATATAGTTTTTTTACTGATGTAGATGTTTACTAATTTATATATGTTAATTTATTATTTTAAAAGCAAATTAAAACTTTTTTAAGAATTTTGGAAACTTCATTTTAAAATATACATCATTTATTTCTGTTGTGTTAGATTAAATCATAAATGAGGACAGTTTGCATCAGATATTATTATTAAAATTTTGAAAAAGATAAATTATTTAACTTTTGTATTCAAATTCATACATCAGTATATTAGCTTTACTTCAATTGAATTTTTTTCAGTTTTAATAATAATAAAATTTATAAACTAATTTAGTAAAATTTTAATGACCAAATTTTAAAAGAATTTGAAAAATTACAATTCATCATTAACAATAAATTAAGCATCAAATTATAAAAAATTAAAAATTAACTAAAATTATTGTATAGAATGAGATTTATAATGGATTTAGTGTGTAGAGTGAATATTTACATAGGTAATGTAGTTACATAAAATATGTATTTTTCATTTTATACAACCCTAAGAAAGAATTGAAATATTTAGCCTAATTAATTCTGAAGAATTTTGGTCTAATAAATTTTTCATTTTTGTTAAAATAAAACTTGAAAAATTTGTTTCAATAACATTATTATTAATCTGTTTGGCAAATGTAATTATAATAATAATAATAATAATAGAAATATTCAAATTTAAATAGAAATAATAGAATTTTTACAATAATAAAAATTTGTTAACAATTTTTATTCAAGTACATCAATATTATTAAATGTGTCTGAGCAAAAATTATAATTCTTATGCAAACTGAAATCTGATCCTCTAAGATAGTAAACTATTTTACCATACAGATATTCAATTGACAATATGCCAATTAAAATTACAATAAACAACATATATTGCATACAGAATAAATCTAATATTGAATATTTCAAGACAGAAAAATCAATAAATAAATGCATGGAGCTTAGACAGTATATACAATTTTTTCAGAATTATCAAATTTCACTGCTCCAATTAAACAGAAAATAATTTTTAAATATGCAGGAATATCATGCATAGTGAATCATTACACTTTATAATTTGTACTTGAGAATTTAATTAATGCAGAATGATTCATTATGATGCAGTAATATCTTCATCATTGCCAAACTAATATTAGAGAATTTTCTAAAAACCTTAAAAAAAAATCTATAAATGAGTACTTTACAGTATTCTGTACAAGTATTTGATATATAATGAGCTGCAATGATGTCACATTTCTCACCTTTATTATAGATGCAATCCCTGATGTATATAAGATTTCACTGAATGATCCACTTATATAAGTCAAAATATATGTATATTGGAGCATACCATATACAGTACTAAAATAGAGCCACATATGGATTTACTACAAACTAGAGTTTTAACATTGTATTAAGTAGAAATTATTGAAGATATACATATCACTTTCCATGTTTCTGTAGGAAAACTCTCAAAAGTTTTTTTATATGTAATTAAAGATATGTGATGTATGCATCTTGGTCATGTAGCAGATATCAAACTGGTAATCAAATTATTTCCAAACTTGTGTCAGCATATTCTTAATAACTTCAGCAGTTGTATTAGTGATTCTTTTTTCAGTTCATGTAAATTAGAGAAAGAGGAGGAGCAAAAATGTTATCTTTGATGAATCCCCACAAGAAAAAGTCATATGGTGTTGATGGCTATCATGAAGTTAGCTCAGATTTAAGTTAGACAATTGTAGTTAGAAGTTGTATGGCTAATTCAATGCTGTGAAAGATTTGCATCCAGATAATGACACAGATGTCAATGCCATTATGGCAGAACTTTATCTTGTTGGAAAATGAAATTGTCACTGTCTTCATGAGTTGTGGCATCAACCATTCATTTAACATATTCAGATAAGAAGATCCTGCTAGAGTATTTTTTGAAAAAGGTAATATCCACATACTTTCCTTGAAATACAGTGCAAAAAAAATGTTCAGTGGAGCATATGAGGGATTCCCCAAAAGCGATGTTCTGAGATTTTCAGCCTCCATCATATTTGAACATTCTGCTTGTTAATTTTGCAGCTCAGGTGAAGTATGGATTCATCACTAAAAGAAGTATAAACAGAAAGACTGCTAAGCCCTTTGATACACAAAAACGAAAACAATAAAGCACTAAATGCAGTATAGGGAAATTCAAATCGAACTTTAGTTTAATAAAGGAACAAGCGCTTTTGGCTTGAACATCATCTTCAGGTTCCAAAGTAACGTTTGTCATACAAAGTTTTTTCGAAAAAATTTTGTATGAAAAACGTTACTTTGGAACTTGAAGATGGTGTTCAAACCAAAAGCGCTTGTTCCATAGAGGTACAATATATAACTAGAGTGCGCATCTCCCATTCGTCTGAATGGAAGCAGTTGAGGAAACCGACCGCCATATTGATT
>WUQG02291603.1:0-19521 GCA_011317285.2 Androctonus mauritanicus | reverse complement strand
GTTTCAAAAATAAATGATAAAAAAATGATCTACTACCTGGTGGAAACGCTTAAAACCACGACCATCTTGATCCAAACTGGGAGGTTTCTCTATTCTTTGGTAATATTACTGCGGCCAAATAACCTGGACTGGTAATCTGGTTAATAACTTTCCATTATCTAAATATTAAAGGCCACGCGTTTAGTAGGGCCATCCGCCTGGTTTAAACTGATTAATTAATTATCTGGACCAATTAGATGAGCAACTTCCGCATTAATAGGACATAAGATGGCCGCCCGGGGAGCTGCCAAAGTACGGAAGCCATAATTATTAAGCTAAGCGCGTTACTGGTTTTATTTTCTTTTGATGAATAGTAGCGGTTATGCCAACAGATTAAAAGGGAGAAAAGTCGAATATTAATTCTTGATTAATCGTCTTTTTCTGAATTATCCATAAAATTTCTGTCTGACATCACACCGGTTACGTAGGAGAAATGCTAAATGACCATTTAAATGCCCGAGAAACCAGACAGATAATAAAAAACCCAGTAATGATTTAAGCCCTAGTAAGATTTAAATGAATATTAATTTCCATCGTTAACATCCGTTTCGCAGAAAGAAAGATAATCCCTATAATTAAAGAGAGAACGAGAAAAATGGAGAACTAGAGGCGCGAAGTAAAAAAAAGGAGGATTAAACAGGAAAATAGTACAGTAAAGCTGAGCTAATTTGGGTTAAAAATAGCGGGTAGGATGTCAAGTAAATAAGGGAAAATATATCGACCAAAAAAAAAAAAAAAAAATAGAAATTAAGATAAAAATAAAGTGTGCAATAGAAAGAACAGTGGAACAAGCGCAAAATAAGAGGAAAAATAGCGTAAAGACTCAAAATGATAATGGAAAACGTGAACCACTACAAAACAAACAGAAGAAAATTGCGGAACCAACGAGATGGCGCAATAAATTGAAGAAATTATGCAACCATTTTAACTTTTACTCGCATGCATAAAAATGATCATTTCCATCTTTCGCTACAGAAGACTACATCATTAAATTATAAAAATGAATTAAATGGACCAGGAAAAATGAATTAAATAAAAGTTCATTATTTTTTTCCACTTCTTCTTCCAGGCATTTTCTTATTCTTAACTTTCTACTCGGCAACCTTTTCCTTTTCTGTTTAACTCCATCTGGTTCTTCTTGACTTTTATTTCTCTTTGCTCGCGATACTCGAAGAGCCACCATAAAAACCCAAACTTTTTTCAGAATTTCATGAAATTTTTAGCGCTCTCAATTTTACCAGAAACAGCCATAATTAACATTCTATCAAATGACTCGAGATGCGGAAGAAGAGGATGCGCTTCGGATTTAAAATAAAGGAATTAATGGACAAACGAAGTCTGCCATTAAATATTTAGGTAATAAAAATATTTTTTTTTACTAATTTACTTTTTTGTTATAAATTATTTGTCGGATGGCGGAAACATGATACTTTGGTGGAAGTATTTACCAAAAAGCAGAACTGGTCAAACTTTTAAAGACGTATCTGGCAAACTTTTATCCAATTTTTTCCTTTTCGAGATTAGTCACGAAATTTCAAAACGTAATTTAGAAATGATGTGGAGTAGGAGGCGGAGGAGGTCGTTGAGCTCCGAATAAAAAGAAAAAGAAAAAAAAAAGCAAATTATATCGGATGAGGAGGGAGTCGATGCTTCCGATAACAAATGTCAAAACTATTTTTATTTATTTATTTTTTTTGTTAGTAACCAGACAAACAACAGCATCCGTATAATGATTTAAATAAATTATTATTTATAAGAGATAATAGAGATAACATTTTGTACTCGTTTATAAGTCGACTAAAAGGGATTTGTTTGTTTATCTATCGAGTTTCTCTTCCTGTTTGGCTAGCCATTAATTCACGGCTGAAGTGACACAGATACCGTATCCGAAATGTTTATCTAAAATCTGGGTCCGTCCTATCCGAGTGGAGATAATCAACAAATTGGTAGCCCGGGCTATCGACTTCCATTAATCTGACCATATTTTTTAAAACTTATCGAACGGGGTGCAGTATGCTCTACTCGGGTTTTTGAAGAGTGGAAAAAAATGCGTGGAGAGAGCAACTTGGAGCCCAACCGCTGGTGTTTTAACTAGTTCAAGAGACTGACGCCAGGTCACGCTCTTCGGTGGCTTCATTCGACACAACTTTTCTGCCAGGAAGGAGGCGAGAATTTCCGATAAGTAAACAAGAAATTGGTGAGTAGTTTTCTTTTTTCTTCTTTAAGAATTTAATATTTTCGGTTTAAACACGTTTTAACGCGGATTATTTTAAGCCATTTATAATTTTTACCTGTAAAATGGGTTTTAACACCATATTATGATGTTCATAGAATACCAGGAGAAGGTAGGCGCGCTGACAGAATCAAGTCGGTAAATTCGTCCCTTTTATAAACTTACTTGGCTCAGTAATTAATTCTAAATACTTTAAAATCGCTAGTTTACCGCACGAATTAATATTTATATATTCTAGATTTTAATTATTTTTAGCCATTCTTCCGACTAAATACCGCATTTAATTTGAGACGAATTTCCAAACACTAACAAATGATATTAAAGGATAATATTTACACCAGTTAATCGACTTTAATAACTGCTAAGTAAACAGGTTGGCTATCGATAATACTCGATTAATCTTACATAAAATCGAGAAAAAAAATAAGTTTGTGGCTGATAATCAGATAAACATCGCAACCGAGCATCGAAGTTACCAAATCGATTCGAATGTAACTTGTGGCGTCCGTTTCTCCCAATTTTTGGCAATTATTTCAGACGAGAGTTAGATGTTAATATGTAGGGAGACCGGGGTAAGACGACCAGTTTGATATAATTCTGGTGGTGGTCAGTGCATCGTATACTGCCTACCCAGTAAGTACCAGCTGAAAGACAGCGGTGGAAGGTTGATTCTACAGCTTCATCCATGTTTTTATTCAACTCTACATAAATTTCAGTTTAAGGTAAACACAGTCACGGATTTAAAAGTTGTGCAGTACTACACCTGTGCCTGTGTCTAGTTTCTATTATCGATAGCCGGATCACCCGGCCACCTTTAGTTTCTGGCATAAAAGTAGAGTTGGTAAAAGTTGCTGGCCAATACCTTATCCCATACGCTGGTCGTCTAACTAACAAAAATTGAAGCAGACAGCTGCCGATTTTTTTCTTACATCATAATATACTACAACGTACCACCTAGATTTAACCGGGAACGAGAGAGCCGGTGAAGATTGGTTGAGAAAATTCTTGCAATGTAGAGATTATCCTTAAGAACAGGTAATATATACCGATTAAAGAACGGCGGCACGAAAATTGATCCAAGTATGAAAGATGTAGCGCATTTATTTGTGATTACTGCTAAAGGCAACAGGTTGGTCATCTTACCCGGCCTGGGAATAAGATGAATTTTTTTGAGACAGATTTGAATATATTTTCTCCTTCCATCAGCATTTGACATATCATTTTCCTAACATAGACTGTCAACTGTCGACTGTCGTGTGTATTCGACTGTCTCGAAAATACAAAATAATAAAGTTTCCTTTCCATCTACGAAATGATTAGGTAAATATCTTAAAGTGGTCATCTTACCCAGGTCTCCCCTATAAAATTAATCCTAGTTGGGATGCAAAACTATAGATTGGCATAAATATTTTGAGTCTTAATCGGCACAGATCCGTGTAATAAACAACATCGCCCACAGGGAATTTGCACGGACGAAACGCATTGCCAACATACTATAAGAAACGACATTAGGTGGAAGATAACTATCCTCTAACTTTGATTAACTCTGCCCAACCACAAAAACCCCTATAAAATAGGATATACGCCTCGACAGCCAGTGTTGATGTCAACATGGCGCGCTTTAATTATCGATAGCCTTAAGCGAAACGTTATGGTGGCCACCAGATACGGTCCATTGTGATGACATAATGGAGAAAAGAATTATGGGTAGTTTACTACTTTAACGCATCGAAGATTGAAAGAGGCTGGGTTTAATTCGGTGCTTAAACTATTTTATTACGGCCCGACTCGCTGTATCGAACTTTACCTACTTTACCTACTTACTTTACCTACTTTACCTAAGTTGGCCACACTTACGTCATATATTCGACCATCACGCGGCTTCTTTTGGTTACTCGTTTAAAAAGCGATGACCGGACTGGTGACGCTTTAAATTACATCTTCTGTTATCTGAGAAGAATAGAAACATTAAACTGTCGAGAATTTTCAAAAGTATAGGGACCGTAATTCAACTGTTGACTGAAAATGAAGTTAGGTTAAGTCTGCCATAGTGTCTTATCGGCTGGAAAACATAAATGACTCGAGTTCTGTTGGAAATACTTTATCGATTTATGTTTTTCCAGTATTAATGGTGATAGGAAAAGAGAGGAATTGACGGAAAACATTCGAAGGATCCAAAGGAAAACCACTTTGTCATTCGGAATCCCTTTTGAGAAAAATGCAAATTTATCTTTTAGTACTCGGAATAACTCGGAGTGTCGAAAAAAGCTACATACAAAATTCTGCAACGAATAAAATTTTGTATACTCCGAGTTATTCCGAGTACTAAAAGATAAATTTGCATTTTTCTCAAAAGAGATTCCGAATGACAAAGTGGTTTTTCCTCTGTATCCTCCAGTTGTCTGGGTTAATTATCCCAGTGATCAATTTGATTTTAAGAGCGGGTTTCGAATATTTAGAGAATTTCAAATCGACGATTTTTCTGATAGGGAAGAACTAAGAGAACCGGAAATTATCGGCTTAATTCGGACATATTCCACTTTCCGTTTCCACGGGGAAGGCGAATATTATTAACATTTATATGCGTTATTGATCTTGGTCGTCCACCGTTGGGAAAATACATATTGATAATCATTTTACTTTTTTACCGTCAGTTATTTTCTGAAATCTAATTGTCTAAACGTCTAAAGTGTTGTTTTTATGTCACGCAAATCTGTCGCATCGTTTACATATCTTAGCTGACCACTAATTGTTTGACTTAAAATATTTGACAACCCGAGGGAATTATAAAAAAGAGATCTGTTTAATAAAAGAGAGACGATAATTTTCTTGTAACAATCGCCTCGCGTCGTCTTTAAAAACCAAGAGAAAATGAATTAAATGACGAAAGAAAATTGTTATTTTTCCTTTGCAGAAATGACAGGAAGAATTATAAGGTAGGAGGAAAGCGTTAATTAACGAGAGAAGTAAAAACAACAGCAGTGGTATAATTATTTTGTCGTCCATCATGCTGTGGATAAACGACAGCCAGGACAACTACACGGAAGTGAATCTCACCGATTACATCCCGTACTCGGAGCGTCCCGAGACTTACATCGTGCCGGTAGTGTTGGTGGTGGTGTTCGTGGTTGGCACGCTAGGAAACGGCACGCTGCTGTATATTTTCATGAAGAATAAATCGATGAGGAGCGCTCCCAACGTGTTAATCATCAGTCTTTCGGTCGGTGACTTGATGGTCATGATAGGCTCAGTTCCCTTCATCGGCACCGTCTACATCGTTGAAAGTTGGCCTTACGGCGAACTGGTTTGCAAACTTAGCGAATTTCTCAAGGATGTTTCGGTCGGAGTCACCGTTTTAACTCTGACCGTCTTGAGTATCGATCGCTATTTAGCTACCGTGGTACCCATGCAGAAATATAGGAATCCTCACTCCAAGTTCTCCACGTTTTTCATTACGGCGGGAATTTGGTGCGCTTCCATAGGTCTGGCCATACCCGGAGCTCATTATTCTTACGTCTTGCACTTGAGGGGTCACGGTAAATTTATCAACGTCTGCTATCCGTTTCCGCTGCATCTGATGCTGTGGTATCCACGTACCATAGTTTTAGTGAAGTTTTTCCTCTTATACACGCTACCTTTAATCATCATAGGTACTTTCTACGTGTTTATGGCCCGTCACTTGCTTCTTAGTCTCCGCAACAATATCGGGCAGAACCATAGCCACATCAAGCACATGAGAGCCAGGTCTAAAGTAGCTCGCATCGTTTTGGCTCTGGTTATCGTCTTCGCCATTTGCTTCTTTCCTAACCACGTCTTCATGTTGTGGTTTTATTTCCACCCCAATTCTTTAAGCTTATACAACGAATTCTGGAACACCTGGAAAATCTGCAGCTACGTGCTAACTTTCGTCAACAGTTGCATGAACCCCATCGCCTTGTGCATGATTAGTGGAGTATACAGAAACTACTTCAAGAAGTATTTGTTCTGTTGCTGTTTCCGTGTCAAGAAAAAGAGGAGATTCATCCATTTCGGAACTAAGTCTTCTTCTAGAAGTAATTCGCGTCTTACTACTTCTACCCGTTTATGAATTTATGATTTTCTGATTTTACACGTAAATTCTCCGAAAAAAGTCACGTTAAATTATGGAAATTCTACTCGGATATTGACCATCCGCGCAACAAATGTAAAACAAAATTCAAACAATGAAAAGGAATCCATATTTTTTCTTTCTTTTTCTAACACGAATGCGCACACTACTATTATCACTAAACATATATATATATATAAACTAAATTATTTTTAATAAAAGATTTCGAAGAACTGTATATTTTAACCTGACTCATCAATCAATAATATATTGTTATTTCTGTAAACAAATAATATAATAAATTACATTTTAAAAAATTTGGTTGTGTAAAATTCTTTTCCGGTTTTAATTGTTTAAAAATAAAATTTGCACTTCCATCAAATATTTATTGTGTAAACGTTCGGTCGAATAGGAAACCCAAATGAAAAATTTTTAACAATAAAATAAAAAGTCAATCTTATTTCGGTAACCATAATACGAAATGAATTGAAAATACAGCATTTTTACGTAACAATGAATTTGATGTGACGTAACTATATTTAGAAAACCATCGAGTAGTGGGAAATCGACGCCACTTTTGAAAACTAAATTTTTTTTATCTTATTACAAATAGAAATGTTGGATAAAATTACTCTACTGGATTCTGTAAAATGATCTCTAGCTAGATTCTTTTCTGTAAATCGAGTAAAAAGATCTTTAGCTAGATTCTTTTCTGTAAATCGAGTAAAAGGATCTCTAGCTAGATTCTTTTCTGTAAATCGAGTAAAAGGATCTCTAGCTAGATTCTTTTACTCGATTTACGGAATCGATCATAATCGAAAGAATCGATTATTAAATAACAATATTTAGAATATTGTTATTTAATAATCGATTAAATAACAATATTCTAAAGAAAATTGTTATTTAATCGATTATTTTGATCGATTCGTAGATTGATATTAAAGAATATTTGAATTTTTTCTGTTAATAACTGGCGTTACCATGGTAGAAATATTAAAGAAGATCAATATTTACAATTTAATCTTATTCAGTTTTACGTAAACAAATATCGGGCGCTGTAAAGTTTATATATCACTGACTGTAAAAAGTTTTATTAGCGGTGATTTGGGCATTTTTTATTTTCATGCGCCAAAGAAATCGTATATAACATTTTTTTTCGATGAAAGTCGAACGATTCAAAGAACAAAATTGGATCTGTAGTCTATACAAATATATAAAACAACTCGGTAGAAGGACAGAATATAAATTTTATTTCCTTAAGTGCCCTATGTTTAAAGTAAGTTGGTAAACATGTATCTTGGCCAATATATCCCAAAACCCAAACCAGAATAGATATGTGGGTAACAGTTCCCCACAGACCCACGCATTTCTTTGGCTAGGAAAAATATCCTCCGGGAGGCGGCGTGATCAATATTTAATAAGGATATAAATGAACCTAATAAGAACTAAGAAGAAAACAAATTATCGTTAATTATAACAAACTTTTTTTCTGTTAGTCTGATCGAAAGTCGACTTTGGCTCACTTTCCTTACTAGTAAAGAAAACCAAGAAAAAAAAATAAGAATAATTTTTGAAAATAGAATCTATTTGATTGGTGATATGTCAACAGAGAGAGAATGAAACTAATTGGAAAATTTATTCATCTTTGGTGCGAATAAATATTCTGTAGTTCAGCCATTCTCAACCTGTGGGGCGGGTCTCCCCCATAGGTTGTGAATGGTTGCTGTAATTCTGTAAGATGACATTTTTTTTTTTTTGAAGAAATCGATAGAAAAATTAAATCTAAATTTCTAACCGAGATACAACCAGTACTCGGTAAGAAATATTTCATCGTATTCATCGGAATTTTTTTTTTTCAATTTTTTTATGGGAGCGCAACAACTTACATTTGGACTACGTGGATTAGACCCGCTGTTAAAACAAGGTGGCGTTAGTAATGAGAAAACACGACTCGAATTTTGAGTCTATCGATCGAACAGCCAGGAGGCCAGTTCGATTACTTTTACGCGTACGCACTAGAGCGCACCGATATTTCACGCCTTCCGCTAATATATATTAAGTGCGCCAATCCGTCCATCAACCGAGAAACCAGGCTATGAATCTTGTTTCCAGATTGAAGATTTAGCTGACTTTGAAACCTTAATCTCCAGCAAAAATTTATGGCCTACTTTCCTTAAAATATCATCTTCTACGCTGGGCCATAAATAAACCACATTAAAACGGTGTATAACCCCGAAAAGATGTTTAGTCGTTGGCCATCCGTTAACGATTTACCCGCACCGTTTAGCCATTGTTTAAAATTCGATGGTCAAACGCGGGTTTCCACCATTCAAACGCTTAAACAACTCCATCGTTAAGTGTAGATGTCAAAAATCCAGATACATAAAATATTCCATGGTCGAAATCTACATTTAACCATCGAGTTTTTCTAGATACTTAAGAAATTCCATTGTTAAATTCACATTTCGACCGTGGACATTTTCAACGGTAGTTGTAAAAATCGATTATTAATTATGAATTTCAACAGTTTATCAATTTCGACCAAACTAAAAACACACAAGCGCGTCTTCGTTTTGTTTGAAGATACCAGACACACAATACGCCTAAACAATGGCCACCGTGTTTATCGGCTAAAGAAGTCTTGTAGAATGAAATAATAATTCTGTCTGATTAAATTTTAATACGTAGCCTTAAAACATCATTCATAATTAAAGACGACATTCCAGAGATTTCGATAACTCGCAGCTGTTAACAAAATAAATTTCCAACGTTAATCGAATATAAATGACACAGGCATTTATGGATTTTAAAATTTAATTCTGGAATGGTTTTACCTCCCTATGGTTGAAATTTCTGTTCTCCGAGACCGAACTGAAAAATATAGATTTTAAAATGGCGCCTGATCCAAACCTAGGATTTGTCTTAAGCCAGCTCACTCTCCAAACCTTCCGGCTAAAACATGGCTAATCCACTTGGTAAAGTATATATAATTAATTTAGCTAATTTCGATTATTTAGTGCCGACGCCGACGAATTTTTAAGGTGGAGTAAATTATTGGTTGGCTATAAATTGTTAATGACGTCACTAGCGATGGCCTCGATTACAGTCGAGTATGTTTTAGGATACATCGGCCATAGTGATTAATAGTTTCGTTATTCTGTCGAAATAATTTTTTTGGACGATTTTTATCGATGGAACTGCGAAATCGATTTATCGATAAAAATCGATTTATCGATGGAACTGCACAATTATTTGCGCAGTTCCATCGATAACCTTTAAATAATTGTAACGACGGTTATATCCAACGTATTTTTTCTTTTTTTTTTAAATTCGACCAATTAAGTTAAAGATATTATTACCGAGTGCCGAACTCCGTGTCATTTTTGAATTAACGAAGAGCCAATCCTAAACCATATTTAAAATTCGGACCAATGACAGTTTTCGGTCGGAAAGTTTTAATAATTTAGATAAAAAATCAAAAATGATGAACTGCTAAACGAAAATAATGAATATTGCATAACCTTTACTTTAATCTGGAATTTTGAAAAAGTTATTTGTAGTCTGCTATTATTTTCTGGTGGCTGTTCTTTTATTTGTACTCGGCTTTAGTAGACTACACGTTGGAAGACTTAATGCCATGGTAAGAGTTATAATAGGTTTGAAAGTTAAATATCTTTCTTTAATACACCATGTAAACCACTTTAGCATTTTTTCCGACAGAATTCTTTTCGCCAATGCATCCAACGTTTTCTGAATTATTCAATAAAACTGACAGATTTGAATTCGAAAATTTTTTAAAAATCTGACCAATAACAGCCTGGTCTCTTAAATGCATAAATAATTTATAAATAATAAAGATTAGGCCTACCAGCTTGCCATATATGGTCACGGCTATCATAGTTCCAGCCAATTGTGGAAAGAGGAAAGTTTGGCACCGGAAATGGACCCAAAATAGGGAGAGATAGCGGTATCGACCGGTAGAATAAACGGCGTATGAGGTGACAAAATGAACACCACTCTACTTTCCAGCCGTACCATAGCCCATAACTTTTAAACAAACATAACCTTCTAGAAAATGATTGTAACTCCTAACATTTTCCGATTGTCGTTATTATAATGATTAAAATATCGGCGTAGAGGAGAGAATTATGGTTAACCGCCTTGACTTACATAAAATTAAATAAAGTTACCAGATTTTTCCCATCTCGAAAGTACGGTTTATCCAGAAAATCAAAATTTTTAATACCATAAAATGGTTATAATTCTTTAGATAACTTAACCAAAGACGTAAAACCTGACAGATGGTTATAGCCGCGGTGGTTAAAGTCTTTATAACCGTGGTTAAACAATTACTAAAATTTACATTAATGATGTTTTTTCTTTTGTACGATACTGTGTTCCAGTAATCAAATAATCACGGAGTTAAATGATCCCACCAACCATTAAAATTTGAATCGAAAATATTGACGAAAACCTTAGCTAATGGTAAGTTACGGATTAAATACGTAAGTGTAAGGTAGTTAAACTTTCGGTAGAAACCCAATCAGAATATTTGAATTTTAAATGAAAAATATATAATTATGCGACATCCGTCCCAGGTGGAAAAATGGCGTGTAGTCGGCCGCCTCTCCACCTGGAAAACGAAGAAAGGAGGCGAGACAAATAACTTGTCGAGATAAGAAGAAGGTGGATAAGGTGGGAATCGATAGTAGAGAAAAAAAATTTGTCCAACAGGTCGACATCTCTGGTCCAAATGTCAGCCAGGGGCTAAAACTGTCATAGATGACTAGACGATTACGCCTGGTTGTAACTTTTGAAATTTCGAATAAGTGCGCTCGAATGGCCTATGACATATTATTTAAATACCCTAATTTAAAGTATAAAATTATCTGGAAAGCTCCGAAGACTTTAGTTAATAATTTAATTTAAATAAATAAATATTTATATATAAATATAGAAACATAAAATGATAGCAAAACCATAGCGGGAAATAAATAGTATATATTTACTTATCTGGCCGACAGATGGAAGCACACACCATACCTGTAATCAAAAATTTTTACACCTCTTCGGTGGGGAGAAAGCTGAACACCATCAGCTTTCTGGCCACCATAGCGGTGTAAAAAATTTTGATATTTATTTTACCAGTTACACTCGGTTTAAAAAATTGATACGGAAGAGAATAAATTCTTATTATAATTAATCTAATTCATAAATATTAGTTTAAGATCCATTCTTAATTACTGCCGCCGATAAACAACGTATTTTTCATTAAATATATATATTTTTAATTGTAAGAAGCTTTCTAGAAACATTTTACCATAAACCACCAAACAAACACCTTGAAGGATGTCGAAAACCAGGTAAAAATTATCCAGTAAATTGCTCGTAATTTGATTTATATTTTTTATTAATGCCATAAATTAAATTGCTTTTAAAATGCCCTAAAAAGCTTTTCGGTATCGAACTGTCTAAAAAATAATCGAGTGAAAGAATTTTTGTTTTTATGTCGACAAAAATGGAAATTTCGTTGGTTCCGCGATATTTTCCAAGAAAATACAGAATCTGATAAATGACAACTTTGGAAAATAATATTCCTCGTTTAAAAAATGCGTTTTAAAAGCAAAATGTTCGTTCAGGTATTTTTAAAAATAATTGCCAGTTTGATTAGGACGGAAATCCTATCCAAACAACTTTATATTAACACCCGAAATATCTGAAAATTTGCATAAATTACAGCTTTCAGCCCAAATTAATCCATCTCCAGTGTGAAAAATTCGTCACACCTCGATAATTTACGGAAGAGACAAGATAATTTCTACCTGCTCCATCGAATTATATGTAACCTGACCCCGAAAACTTCTATTATTTTCAAAACATATACTTTTATTATACTATAGATCTATGACGAACTAAAATTCCAAATTATCCGATAATATTCTCTTATATTTATGTTATTTTTGAGTAATAAAATCTCGAATCGGGTCCAGATAAATTCGAAGAAAACTGGCCAACCGTTGGTCTAAGATTCGTCTAATAAATAAAAGTGAAAGTATTGAACCAGGTCGACCGGGAAGGATAATAAAATTAAAAGTTCGACCGAAATTCTCTGGAAGAGCTTGTAAACACCGTAACAACGATAAATAACGTTCGATTGATAAAATTTAATTACTTGTAATCATCTCTAAACATACCATAAAACTTTTTAAACTGTCATTTATTTAATTACCATAAATAATCCGATTTAAATAAATTTTGTTCAGAAACGCTGGTAATTAGGGTGGTAAGTCGGCCATAATTAAAAGATTAAACGTTCGATTTATTTGTAAGATAAAAATTTGCCAATGAGCGATAAAACTGTTAAAAGAAAACCAATCGGAAGAAGAAAAACCAAACGGTCCCGCCCATTAATTGTCTCGACTTTAAATCATCCAATTGGAACCGTTAAAAATTGCTTTGTAAATTGATTAAATAACTGTGTGGTTCGAAAAAAATCGTCTGACGAATGGTAGGTCTGGAGGCGTGGCTAAGAAACGAATAAAAGAAGTACTTTAGAAAACTTACCAAAAGTTGTTACCAAATATTTAATCTTGCAAATTAAATATTTTATGATTAAAAGAGAACTTTTTAAAATTTATTCTTATCTTATTTCGATACTTATGCAATTTTTGAATGGCATTTAATCGTTTAAAAATAATTAAAAAGTCACATTCGCCTCCAGGAGTGAGAAAACAATGGATAAAATTCAAAAATAGTGTTATTCACCAATAAATTAACCGACTAATTTAGGAAGATTAGCGTGACAGCGGATTTAATGGAGAAAATATAAGGTATTAGCGTAGTTTGTCAGATTAATTCTGGTTAAAGCTTTTAATCCTCAGTACGGATCAACTTTTAAATGTAGATTTAATCGGAAATATGACAATCGAAGAATTAGTTTGGCCTACAAGTAATAGAAAATCAATCAGTTTAATTAATGTAAGGCGAAAAATAAGCAAATTTTGCATTATTTCGATTCTTATAACTAGAGATTTATCGAAGCTCGTCCTGTATAGAAATATTATTTATTATTCCCTCCAAAGGATTTTAGAATTTCCGAAGAAAAGAAACGCTTTTCTTTGCCAAGCCTTTTCCGAGGAACTGGAAATTCGAAAATCAATCCTTCTTCAAATTTCGTGCAGAAAACATATTGCGCGAAAAAATTGAATATACGATACTATCGACAGAAGTTATGAACAGTGACAAAAATATATTTGTCATTGGCGTGACTCACCTGCCAGTTGTTTTTATCACACGTATACTTTAAAAAATGGCTTCGGTTGGACTACAATATATCCGTAGATGGCGTAAACAAATAATGGACAAAAACAATTAATTCTTTGGTACTTTATACCTTCTTGTCGTTATGAAGTTTCCCAATAATATAAGCGTTTATGATCGTATCATCACTTTCATTTTTAATAAATTTTTATGATATTATTATTATTAATATTTTGATTTTTCGTAAATGAACATCGACCAACCCCCAAAAATAACAGAATAGACAGCTATCGATTATTGTTGGCATATTCTTAACTATATAATGGGATTCGATGCTCGAACTGTAAAATTTTTTGTATTTTTATACAAGAATTAATTCCATATCCAATGCATATAAATAATTAGATCCAAATATAGTTGATGGCCATTCATACTCATAATAATTTATATATATATTGAATAGTGTATAGATCACTCGACACAGTTTATCTGTTTATATAGAAATATGGGAAACTTGTATAAGTCTTACATAGGGGATAAGTCAAAAAGAATGAAACAACTTTAGCTATTTGGTATAAACTACTAATTATTTATGATTGAAGAACAAGTTAAAGCACCAAGAGATAGCAAAACTCTCCAAGTTTTACAGATACTCACAAACATTCGATGTAGGAACGAATGTTCAATGGCAGCACCAAAATCGAGTTTTGCCTTACACAAGACCGTGTCCACGTCTGAGATTTTGATGACTGTAGCGATACGCTGTGGTAACGCTGGCAGATCTTATGACAGAGGTGGCACATAAATAGCGTCTTTCGTATACCCACAGAAAAAATCACAGGGGGATAAGATCCGGGTGAACTTGGAGAGTTCACCCCGAACTTATCCCCCTGTGATCCCCCTTGTGATCCCCTGTGATCCCCTTTTAATGGCTAAATGTCGAGTCGTTGGCGGTAGTGCGGCCAATCCAGCGTGAGACAGATGTTCATTCGAGTAACATAGAACTGATTCATGATAATGCAATACACATCTTGTGGTCGTCACAGCGTTGGGATTAGCCACTGCTGCGTGTGAGGATAGATTATTCTGGTTACGGTGCCTTCATCGAATATCTATGGGCCAAAGACTTTTTTCAAGTTATGGCGGAAAAGACATTGATCTCGAGTGAATCTCGATCTTGCTCAATGGTGGCACCAGGAGACTCTGCGCTGCTTAGTCACAGGTTATGACGATTGACGTTTAGATGGAATGTTGCTTTGTCAATGAAACTAGGCGACCTACAAAATCCTCAGCATCCGCGTCCGCTCGCATCTCCTAGCAGAATTAGCGACGTACCATCTTATTTGGTTTCAAAGCTTGTACTGTCTACAATTTGTATGGCTCGACTGACGGGTCATTTACGAAGAACACACCATAGCACAAAACTGCAGCTGACGACTGTCTCAGTATGTGGATTTCTGAAATCTTCCTACGAAAGTTTCTCCGATTTTGTCAACATTTGCATTTGATACAGGTGATTGCGTTCTTTCTTTCACACACAGAACCAGTCTCTTCGAACTGATGGTACCAATGATAAATGTTCTTCCGAGATGATGAATTTTTTAACGAAACTTGTGCGAAAATGCCGTTGCAATTTATCTTTGCTAACTCCAAGACACAATGCGCCTTCTCCTGATCGAAGGTCATTTGGCTACACTAGCGCAGCTGGCAACACGAGGAGCGTCCCAAGAACCCTCTAGTGGCCCGCCTCACTTCTTCAGGCAGGAATCTTTTAGGTTATCCTTTATTTTTCTAACTTCATACTTCTTTTTCCACGGGTTAAACCTTCGAATAGGCCCTCTATCTCCGTCACGACCCTGTCTATTCTTTTCGAAGTTACCCGGTATATAATTCTTATATTATTACGAATATAAATTTGTAAGTATTAACATTTGTGTCCTCTGAGATAAAAGATCAAAAGGGATTAAATTTAAATTAAAACTGCTGATTCTTGGAAATTCTGGGAAATGTTTCATAAGCCGATGGTCGAGATTTGATCATTTCAAATAGTCGAATAATTCAGATAAATTTGTTTAACTATTATAAATGGCCGACCAGAATCCAAATAATAAATTATTCTTATCTTTGGAAACTTCAAAACAGATGTAAGGTTATAAATGAAATATGGTGTGATATAAGAAGATAAATTGTAAGCATCCATCTTTGGTAGAAGTAAAGTCATCAAATAAACATAACGATAAAAATAATAACAGAATCGCTATTTTGTTTGAAAATGATCGTCATCAAACCGAACGATTCTGGCTGGGCAGCGTAAATTACCCGTAATAAAAGTTTGAATATTTTTTGGACGGAACTGATATTTAAAGCTGAAAAATTAATTTTGTAGAAAAAATAAACTTTTTTCGTTAGAAATCTATGAGATTTTATGGTAATACTTAGCAAGCGGTTATTTTCCAGCGTAAGTCACGGTTTAACAATAAGTAATTCTAAACATTGACACATTCTTTAAACATTTACTTTATTGGTGAAAAAAATTCTCCTGTTGATTAATTACCAATTAAAGGTTGCAGTTTTCTGTTGATGGGATCATATACGCATTGTTTTTTTTAGTTATAACTATGGTTTGGAAGATCAGAGGGAAGAATGACATGACTATAACTATCGGATGGCAGCATACTTTAAAAATGTTTTTATGTATCTCATCGCATAATTTTAAATATTTAAGAGACTAATACGCCTAATTAAAGACCGAGTCAACACTCAACGTTTCATATTTTCATAAAACTATCATCTTTAATGGTCAAACAACGTAAAATGAAGTAAAAAGTTTTAGCTTATTTAAACACTAGCCAGTGGCCAAAACCGGCTGAATACGTCAACTCTTATATTATTTTATAATAATTTAAATAAAACTAAAAAAAAACCTAAAGACATGAATGTGGAATCCATGCAGGTATCTTCAGATAGAAAGGAGAGCACGATTTTATTTGTTTACTTTAAAATAGTCAATACCAGGATACAGAAATTGTCATTCTCTGAATGGTCTGAAGTACTTTTCTTTTCTATACCGTACTTGAGAAACTGGATCGATTTGGCTTCCTGTATTTGCAGATTTTTTCGGTTTCTGCCGATTGTATTGATCCACCCAGTCAAAAATTTTGATGTGTTAAATTATTTTTTAATAACTCGGTTATTTAAATAATGGCCAAACATTATTTTTTAAATGCTTATAAAAAATATAAAGTAGTTCAGTGAGTACTTGGAATTATTTTAGAAAATCTCTGTTTTGATTAACATTAGTACTTACACTTTGGAAAGTCGGTCTCGGTGAAAATTCGGAAGAATTTCCGTAGTGGTTTTTGCCAAAGTTTTTCTCTTCGGTTTTTCTATATCATTAATATTTTGCTATATACTACGACTATGTGAGCGTGAGAAAAAATTTACGCGTTTTATCAAATATTAAAACAGTAGTTGTTTCTAGCTAGCCAAGTAGAAAGCTAACAGTCAGGCTTTCGATAATGTCGCCATCTATCGACTAAATTGTTAAATTTCGTCGATGGTTGGATGATACCATATTTTCTTAGAATGCTTACGCTAAAAAATTGTTGAAGAGTCTAGTTATTTTTAAATCGAAAAAAACAGAAAAGTTATGCCGAATGTAGCTGTTCTTTTACCTTTTAGGAATAGAGTTCCTAGATAGATAGAGTAGCGCCATCTAATCTTCCATCGCCATTTTATATCCTCCTGGTCGTTGGCTGGCCATACAGTACTATAGAATTTTTAAAAGGAAATACTTACTATATTTTTTTCTAATTTATAAATACTGCAATTGCTTACCTGGCCAACCAAGATCGCGTTTAGAAAAGTTTTCCTTCCAATATTTTGTAACCACTTCTTTCTTCATTCATTCCTTTAGCTGGCGGGAAAGCCTTTTCTGTTTGATTAGAATAATTTACAGCGCTACAACCGGGATATTCTTGAAATATAATACAGAAAGCGTACGAAGGCGATGATAACTTCCCAACGTTGTAACTCCTTATCTAACAGGATATAAAATGGCCGATTTGGCGGCATCTGTTGGCGCCAAGGATTACGCTATTCTATCTACCTATCTAGGGATTTTATTTAGGAAATTACTCGCCATAAACCAGCGTACAATCAAGCATATAAGATTTGATATTAATTCAGTACAGTAAATAGTATTTAAATAAGCGTAAAAATTTCCTTGTTCCCGATATAACCTTATTTTGATGACTAACGGGATGGTTTATACAAAGATATTAAACGTTACTGATCATCGTTGGCATTGTAAACTATGCAAATGTAGTCTCTGAGCCAGCCAGTTTAAACTTGTTCTGTAAGTTTTGACAATTACGTCTCTTACCCTTTTTAGAACTACCAATATCTTAAAATAAAATATTTATTACTACTATAAATTTTAATATATTTAGGTCCTACCATCGATCTAGACAAACGACAAGTTTTCTTTTACTCTACATTCAACGTTAAAGTAAGAGGAAGAAAACTGTTTTTGTTATGTGAAAATAGAAACTGCAGACTCCAATTTATAAGACTGGATGCATCAATAATAATAAAAGTTTGAGCATCTGTATACATTTCGGTTCATTTATGGCTATCTATTACCAAATTTGAACCAATCCTGAAAATTTTCTTTGCAGATTTGACTGGTCGAACACCATTACAGAAATTATTCGGAAAGAATGTTGATGGTGGATGCCATTCCTGTATCACACTAGGAATTTATCAATGAACAATATTATTAATCTAGCTATATATAACTCTTTGCTGAGGATAAAACAAAAATTAGTTTAAT
Organism: Androctonus mauritanicus; assembly: GCA_011317285.2. NCBI lineage: Eukaryota > Metazoa > Arthropoda > Arachnida > Scorpiones > Buthidae > Androctonus > Androctonus mauritanicus. The sequence goes on along the minus strand of WUQG02291603.1, from coordinate 1,068 downwards.
TTTTTATACATCTCTGTGCAATTTTATATAATATATAGATTTTATATTTTTTTGAAGTTTTTAAATAGAGCAGTTCGGTAATATCGGAGATGATATCATCATCTTAAGTCGAATGATACGTGTTAAAACTGCATCAGTACAGATACAGTCTATCCTTATTTTTTTACGATTTTATCTGTTTCATTTTGTTACCAGATTTGGTTGGAGAAGCTACCAGTGCATACAGAATAAAAAGCAAAATTTGTTCACTAATATTGCATAATATATAACACTAGAGTGTTTCGTCATCAGCCAGAAACAAACGAAAATTTTAACTATAATAAATTTGAATCGATTTACGTTGAAACACACCTATCGTGTATGGATATAGGAACAGCTATAAAGTGGCTAATTATGGCAAAGTAAGTAAATTTAGGTTATTAGTTGAAAGGATGTTCCAGTTTTAACCTATAATTCTCCTATATATTCCTGTCATTTATATTAATACACTGTATTTTTTGGTAAGAATTTCGACATTAATTAAATACGGTCCGGCCTAAATAATTCCATATCTATTTTTATGGTTTCAAGAAGACAAAAGTAATTTCTAATAAAACTGATTTTATTACATGAAAATAAAATGTAAAAACAAACAATTTCAACAAGTTTGAGATACATAGCATTCTTTCTCAATATTTTACGTTAACAAAACTAAGTTTTCGGGTGTCCCACACAAGTTATGAACAGTTAACAATAGCTCCTAAGATAATCACATCTAATTTTTATTTTAGAAATCAATGAATTTTCCTCCATTTAAAATTACTTCACAAACACGCTGTTTCGTTGATTTAATTAGGCTTAATAAAGTTTCATTAGAATTTCGTTCCATCCCTTTACAATGGTCTCCTTTAATTATGCTACTGAGGAAAACTGCTGTTCATCCTGATAAAATGATGCTCATCAGCTCACTAGGATGGACATCAGTTACCAATATGCCCTAGAGATTCTCAATTGGATTGAGAACGGGCAAAAGATGAGTCACTTTAATTAAAAGTCGGATTTTCTTCGCTGCTAACCAGTCTAAAGTTG
>WUQG02291492.1:0-19522 GCA_011317285.2 Androctonus mauritanicus | reverse complement strand
CCAGTTCGCAAAACAAAATCACAAAGATTACAACAAATTTTGGGATGTGAACAAAAAGGCAGTGAAATATTGGCTTCGTAACTTATGTTTTTGAAAATTTGACTAATTTTTTTAGAAAATAATGCATGATCCAAGATACAACATACCTAGGTCCAAGGTACAGCACAGGTGATGTACCTTGGTCCTAAAATACTTTTTTTTTTAATATTTAAAAAGACATAAAAAGAACATTAAAAGCTTAACAAAAATATATGTAACATATAACATTATGTATAATGAATATTATGAAAATGTTATATGTAACATATAACATTTTCATAATATTCATTATCATGAATATAAGTGTTTTTTTCATATTGCAATCGAATTAAAAATTAAACTGTCAAAAAAGGTTCAAGGTACAACACCTTCCCCTACTCTGATCATGTCAGCCTAGCTTTAGGCTGCTTAAAATGAGACCCAGTTTTCTGGATTCTCAAATACAGTATCCAAGTAATCAAAAGTTTAGTTTTAGATTTGAGTTTTGGTTTTGAGAGCTGAAGATGGTGAAAGCCGAAAGCGCTCCTCTCCCAGATGTGAACTTCTATATGGGTGCAAGTGTATGCGTCACAGACTGCTTATAAGTGCTAGAAGGTAAAGAAACTTTATTAAGTACAGTATCCAAAAACAAGATTGTCCTCTGCTAATTTTCCTTGAAAGTTTTTTAAGTTATATTTTAAATTATGTTTGAAATGGATATGGGAGATGAATTTTTCAAAACACTGATCAGAAAAAGCTAGAATGAAGTGACAATAACATAAATGAAGCAAAATCCAAAAATTGAAAATCGGATATCAAAAGGGGTGAGAAATATGTGGATTTGTTAAAATAATGGAAGGAGAGTGGTTATGCAGGTACCTACTAAACATGAAGATAGCAAAATAAATGGAATTATAAAGTTGTTGTTAGGATATCTGCTGTTTTTGGGTTGGAAAAATTAAGTTACAGTTCTTTAAAACAGAATTAAAATTAATTTTGTTATTGTGTTCAAGAATATTTTTTTAATTAGGCAAACTTAGTCCCAGTTTGGATAACTACAAATATGTTGATAAAAGTTATTGGTTTGTGAAGAAAAACTTTTTTGATGTTTTTATTTATTTTTAAGAATATTCAAAGTAGCAGATCAGATTGTGGTATATTAAATTATGGAGTGTTAAATATTATATTTCTATATCTTCTCTAAATAACAAAGAATTGGCAGAGATGTTAGGAATTATGACTGTCTTCTTCCAAGTGCACTATCCTCAAAAATACTAAAAGTTGTCAGTTTATAATAGATAGAAAAACTTCATCTTAAGCTTTTCCCATTTCTATATGGGTTACTGTTTTTGATGAGCTTTCTCCATTGCACTCTGTCCTTCTGAGACACTTTGATCTCAGATCTTCATCCACAATATCTTGCCATCTTGGGTAGTCCTCTTTTTTCCTCTTTCCTTCAACTTTTATGTTCATAACTCTTATGCCAGTGTAGTCCTTGTCTCTTCTCATTACTTGGCCAAACCATCTCAGTCTACTTTTTTGGATTTTACTTGCAATATCTGTAACCTTCACTGTCCCTCAAATTGCTCATTGCTAATCCTGTCTGATCGTGTCACACTGCACATCCATCTCAACATTCTCATTTCTGCCACCTTCATCTTTTGTATATTGGACTTCTTAAGGGAGAGTGTTTCCATTCCATATAGCATTGCTGGTCTCACCACTGTCCTGTATACTTTGCCCTTCAGACATACAAGGATCATCTTATTGCAGAGGACTCCAGAGATGACTTTCCAATTTTTCCAACCTGCCTGTATTCTGCTAGTCACTTCTTTACTTGTCTTACTCAATTCATCAACTGTTCGAACCTAGGTATCTGAAGTGGTCAGTTTTTCTGATTTGCTGTTTTTGTCAGTTTCAGGTCCTCATTTTCCTGGGCTTCTATGTTGCAGGCCATATACTCTATCTTGCTTCTGCTGATTTTCAGTCCTCTGTCTTCCAAAGCTTTCCTCCAATCCTCTAGCTTTTCTTTGTTCTAGATCTTGCAATAAAACTATATCATCTGCATATAGCATGTTCCAAGGTGCTTCTTCCCTGACTTTCTCTGATAGGACTTTATCACTATGTTGCATAGGAAAGGACAGTGCTGAGCCCAGCTGGAGACCCATTCTGACTTCAAAGCTACTTGTTTCTCCCAGGCAGGTTTGCACTTTTTGCCTTGGCTTTCCTATACATTTCTTGAATTAACTGGACATATTTCTCTGGTGTGTTTCTAACTCTGAGGCTCCTCCAAACTTCTTGCCATGGCACTCTGTCATATGCCTTTTCCATGTCAATGAAGACCAGGTGGCGTTCTTGCTGTTTCTCTCTGAACTTCTCCATTTATCTCAGGCTGAAGATTGCATCAATGGTTGACTTTCCTGGCATGAAACCAAACTGCTGACACTCAATATTAACTTCAGCTCTCTCTTTTGTCCAGGATCCTCTTCAAGATCTTCATGGTGTATGACATTAGTGTAATTCCTCTGTAACACATTTGGATGTCCCCTTTTCCCTTGTAAATTGGGACAAGAATACTTTCTCTTCATTTGTCTGGTATCTACTCCTCTGTAGATCTTCACCAAGAGGTTCCATAGCAGGTCCAGCCCTTCCTCTCCAAGGGCCTTCGAGGTTTCAGCTGGGATTCCATCCAGTCCTACTGCTTTCCCATTCTTCTTCTTCTTCAATGCTGCCTTTACTTCACTCTTTGTGATGTCTCTTGTTAGTCCCTCATTTGGTATTCCATCTTCGTGGTACTTTTATTCATTTTCTACGTTTAGTAGCTCCTCAAAGTACACTTTCCTGTATCTTCCTACTGTTCCTCAAGATTTCTCCATTGGTCTTCTTGATCTGCTTGATGTGTGTGATATCTTTTGCTGTCCACCTTCTGTGTTTGACAATGCTATATATTTTCTTCTGCCCTTCTGGTGTTTCTAGGTCATCATACACTTTTTGACATGCTTTGGACTTTGCTTGTGCCACCTACTTTGCTTCCTTATTCCTGACCTTAAAGACTTCTAGGTCTGCTGGGGCATGTATCGAGTCCCACTTCTTTTTTGCTTTTCTCTTCTGTACTGCTGTCTGCACTTCCTGGTTCCACCAAGTTTTCTTGTTTTCCCAGAATTTTCCTGTTGCTTATCACAAGATTTTCCTGCCAGTACACTTGGCCTTTAACTTTCTATTCCACCACTCTTGAACATCTTCACAATCCATGGAAACTCTGCAGGACTGCTTCCTTAAATCTGTTCCTCAAAACTGTATCCTTTAGTTTGAACCACTCGGTCTTCTTCACTTTAGCCTTAGTCTTCACTTTCTTCCTGACTGCAGGCATCAAAAGGTGGAGCCTGTTATTGGTAATAGAAAGAAAAACATGTTTTATTATTAGAAAGTTTGTCAAATCACACCATCCATGAGCATTGGATGGTGTTGTGTTGCCATGTGATCACTAGGGATGACTTTGCAGTTCTTCACTTCCTTCAGATATTTTCTCCTGTATGGAAAGTAGTCAATCTGTGTGCTATTTCCGCCACTTTTTGAAGGTGATCAGGTGCTCTTCTTTCTTGATGAAGAAAGAGTTGGCCAGAGCAAAGTCAAAAACCACAGCAAAATCAATGATTTGTTTACCTTCCTAATTCAGGTCTCCAAAACCATGTCCTCCATGGATTCCTTCTATACCTCTGTTATTGGTAATAGATAGAAAAACGTGTTTTATTATTAAAAAGTTTATCAAACAGAAAATGTTTTCTATCTTCAGCTTTCATAACCTAATTATTAAACCTTTGAAATTCAATTGTTATAAAATTAGGTTTCACAATAATAAAACATGTTAAGAGTTTGCAAGAGTTGAATATTGCATACACAACTAATTCAATAATTGTTAGCATTTTAATATACTAAATAAACAATTTTATTGTTCATCATTTCAGTCATTTATGAAAGTGCCTATTATGCAATTTTTAGACCTAATTAAGAATATTGAATTATAACTTCAAATTAGAGTGTAATTTCAATGATGTTTTTAACTTTATGCACATCATGTGAACATCAACTTTTCTATGAACATATGATACTGTTTAGTTAACCATCTTTAAAAAAAGTCCAACAAGCACATTCAATAAGATAAACTATTTAATAAAAACATTTTTGCCTATCCATATAATCTGATTCAGTTGAACTACAGGTTATGTGGATAGCCAAAAATGGGGTGTGTTCCAAATTGCAACAGACTAATCAAGGATGAGTAAAAAAATGTTCAGAAAACCATTCTGAAACTCAGCAAGCCAATCAGTGTTGAACTCATCAGATGTTCAACAGTCATTATAATGTTATAGGACAGGGATGGCCAACTTTTGTATACATAAGATCTACTTTTTATTTTTAAAATGTGTCGCGATCAACTCATTGTCATAGGTGTAGTCTAAGTGAGGAGAGGGAGGTGTGTCCCTCTCTAGTGCAGTGTAAACAGAACGCTCTTATTGCTGCCCTAACTAGGGTCCTAAATCAGTGCACTATTTATCATGTAGTCTAATTGGTTTCTAAGTTAAGACATCGCGAGCGATCAACCAAAATTGGCTTCACGATCCACTTGTTGGCCATCCCTCTTATAGGTGATCTGTTTATCCAACATGGTGGAATTAGTAGTTCTTACTAGATGATAAGATTTTCTGTTAATAAATCTGTTGCAGATAAAATTAAATATAATATATATATTATAATAAATAATAGATTATTTTATTATAAATGGATGACAATAATAAATGAAAAAGTTCTAAATTGCAATGTAATATGTTGTTAGTGCTATCTATATTAATAACTATCAGAAAAATTTTAAATACCATCAAAAAATTATGTGATATATAAGTAATAATATATTTTTATACAAAATAAAACTTTTTTGGAAATAATTTATCTGTAAAATATGAAATTAAAATTCTGTAATTTAAAAATTATTATTAAAATAGTCTAGTGCATGTATTAAATCATGATTGTCAATGTTTATTGGTAAATAAATTTTTCTGCTTTTTAATGATGCTAAAGAAGATATAACATTCATTATTGTAGTCTTCATCACCATGCTAGCTGCCATCTTATCACCACACTCAGCAAGTTGTTCCAGAAACTGAATTATTTCTGAGATCATAAGAAGACTAATCACTGATGATTTGCTATTGAAATTTGGAATGCACCTATGTTTTTTGATTAAACGTTTTATCTTACTGAATATGCTTGTTTGTGTTTTTATTTAGATTTTACTGTAAAAAAATCTTATAATAGTGCTATTCTCATTTTCTCATAAATTTCAAGGAAAAAACTTTAAGAAATTTTGTCTTTTTTGAAATAAGATATATTGTAATCAGCATTAATCACAGGTAGTGCTGGTTAAAAAAAAAGGGGGAGTGACAATTAAATTTAATTATACAAATCATTCTTTATAAACAATGTATTTGTAAATTTTGTTTGTAATGCAAAACCTGCTTTTTCACTGAACCCAAAGATACTGAATACATTGTATGTAGAGATAATGGAAATCATATCTTACCTGGTGTTTCTGCAATGCCAACCAATCAGACCAGTGTTACCTGGTCTGAACAATATATACAGTAGTATTCTAGGTGCTGCTATCACTCAAAGATGAACTGATATGATTGAAGGTATAAATCAGCCAAAGCCAATATTTATAATTCTCATATAATTCAGTAGTTAGGTTCTTAAGAAACTTGTATAATATGAAACTGTTATATGGAACTAAGAATCAGTACAGAAAGGAGGTTATGTTCCAAAGACTAAATGCACTATAACTATCAGAAACTAAAGGTTTATTTAAAATAGTAACATGGTGGACTCTTGATTTTATGAACTCATATGAACCCCAAAAAGTTCATAAAATCGAAAGTTTGTAAATGGGAATAACATTAATTAATGTTAGGGAATTTTTTGGATCAACTAAATAGTTCGTAAAAATGTGAGTCCACAGTAATTGAACAAACATCTTATAAATTGATATCTATATGTCAAATAATGTATGCATGCAATCCCTGACTTGGTAGAACAGACATGTTTATATCTATACTTAGAATTATTTTTAGATGATGATCTGGCCCCAACTATGGACTCCTCCAGAAAAACTGTAGATATGGTCTGAATTGAATGGATCTTCTAGGATGATGATTAATTATTTTACCATATGACTTGTGTTTATTCTTTTATATAAATTGTTATATCATTGTGACATGCTAATACTATATACCATATGCTTTGACATGTATGTTTTGACTTATATAGGATTTTGTGAAATGATATGGGATTTCCTGTATTGTGCTTCTCAGTTATATTCTATGCTTTTATTTTAAATATCAAAATGAAGGTTATCTGCAAAATAATACTTAGAATAGATATACAAAATATAAATTAACACACAAGCCAGACTCTGGGCTATCCCGAAAACAATGCGAGAGTCCCAGAATCAAACCTGGATTCTCCAGATTGATATATGGATGCTTTAAAATGCAGTCATCTTGCTGAGTTTCTTGGATCTAGTGTTATTGTGCACTTAAATGAAAGTGTAAATATTTTTTCAGGCTTTTATATGTATTAACAAATGAAAAAAGATTGTGATTCACTTTATAGTGGTGGTCTGGAATGTAACCATCATAACAACAAGATATGCCTAACCATTTAAGTTTTTTCCCTTTGCTTCTATAAAATAATCACATAAATTGCAACTGCCCAGTTTCAATTTGTTTGATTGCAAACATTACAATCAGTTGAGCATCAGCTAGTTGATTCTTTGAGTTTTCACTATTACTACATTGCATGATTTTGTTACTTTTATAGAGAGGTAGCCTCTCTTCTGAAAATTGTCAAAAAATATATTTTTCATGGCTCTATTAATAAGATATTCTATACAGGCAGCCCTCGACTTTCGCACATAATTGGTTTCCGAAAGTGTGTATGAATGTTGAATGTGCGAAAGTCGATGGATGTAAAAAATGTGACCAAAAACTGTGTTTTAAAGTATTTATTTATTTCCATCTTTGTCTCGATCGAATGAAGTTTGAATCCTTAATTTCTTTTTGTTTGCATCAGCACTGCTGTTTTTCCGTTTATTGCTCGTGTTTATCAATTTATAAGGGCAAAATATTTGACACTGTATAAACAAATAAATTAGCAAAACACACAACACATTAACGTCACGTATAACCTGTCAACGGCTAAAACTTGGCTGTTACTACAGTTCCTACGCGTCCCCGTCGTTTGAAAATTTTCAGCCAATCAATATCTCGGGTTCTGTCGATGACGTTATTAATATGGCGGAAGTTCGAAGTAAAGAAATGAAGAATGTTTTAAATTACACTTAAAACATTTCTAGAGTTACTTTAGAAATCGGTTTTCTAGAACAACACAATAGTGATTACGATTTCGAGAAGTCCGCTATTGTGGAAAGTAATGTGAAGCAAGCGACAGCAATTTGGAACGTTCTTCATGGAAGAAAATTTTTTCTTATCCACAAAAATATTTAAAAAGTTGAATTTTTAAGTGTGCGAAATAGCGAATTGTGCAAAAGTCGAGGGCCGACTGTATATTATTAAAAAAAATTATATAAAAACTTCTGATTGATGACATTTGTGATAACCTAATAAAAAATTAAATTTACTAAATATAAAATAACTTATACAAATTTTTTGGCATATATTTTTAATATCAAATGCACAAATTTTATTTTGCAGTGTTTTAATTACCAGTAAAGGTTTTCAATATTACAATTTTTCTTATAATCACTAGATTACTGTGAAAAATGAAAGGCTTGTTTTAAACAAATTAAATCTCTACTACTATATTTTTTATATTTAGGATGTTTAAAAATGCATTTTTATTATTGAAACTATTTATTTCTATATATTTAAATACATATTAAATAATTGCAAGCATTCTCAGTAAATAGTATTGTTCAAATTTGTTCTTGGAAAATTTTGTGAATACTGAATTTATAAATACCAAACTTATGAACACGAAAAAATAATTTTTTTCCCTAGGCACTAGTTTTTATTTTTTTCTAATATGTTTTTCATTAAAATGATGCAATATTTCAAACATAATATTAATATAGATGTTCCTCTACTTATGGTGAGACTTTTGATTTTTGATGAGTTTTGATAACCCTCTTTTAAATTGAAAAAATCATAAGTTGAAAATGGCTGACAATGGAAGTCATTTTAATTGTAATAGTAAACAATGGAAGACTGGTCCTCAAAATGGTAAAATTGTCTGGAATTGATCCCAGATCCTCCTAGATGGTAAGTGATTGTTTACTATGTGATTTTCTATTGACTGTAAATTTTTAATGAAACAAAGTATTTCTAGCCAAAATACTATGAAAATGGTCAAGTTCTAAATATTTTGATCTAAAATTGAATTATCATAAGTCAAATAGTAGAGCAGTACCTAGGCATATTACAGCAGTTACATTCCAAACCACTGCTGAAAAACAATTTCATTATAAAGTGAGCCAGTTTTTTTTAGTTTTTAATGCATATAAAACCCTATAAACATATTTACACTATTATTCATTAAATATGTAATAGTATATCCATCTTCCTTACATTACTTATAAAAAATAAAACTTATAAAAACTAAACTCAAAAGCAGGAAACAGTTTATTATTATTAAAAATTTCACAGTAATTACAATGATAGTGCTTTTGGCAAAATATGCTCTCTTCAGTATAACTTAAAACTAATTGAATGAATCTGCACACTATAATCAGTTCAAATGGTGCATCATCCGGTAATAAAGCAAAACATTAAACTAGCAACTCAAGGTTGCCATAGTTAGTTACACTAGTGTTAGGCCTAAAAATACTTTGCCAGATTGCTGCATGATAAAACATTTGCATACTACATTGGAGGTTCTGGATTCAATTCTGGGTCTTATACCTCCAGTTTTTCTAGGACTTTTGGCTTGGCCTATCTATCTGATAATTTATATACTTATTCTAAATATTATTTTACAGATAACTTTTCTTTTGAGATATAAAATAAAAACATGGAATATAGTTAAGAAGCACCATATTAATGAAACGTTGTAAAGTGAAGTATAGATAGTCCTTGACTTATGACTACTTATACTTACAATGGTGATGTAATCAATAAATTGTGATTAGTTATTGCAATTCATATGACTTCAAGTCCATGAAAATGGTCTGATATATGGAAAGAATCCTTTTTGTCTAGTTCTTATATTTGTATATGTTAAGTTTATTACAATACAAAATGGAGTGTAATAATAATTATTGATAATGGGCAATCCATAAATTTTGAGTTTTTTGAATTGAACCCTGTTTTAAGTTGAGGACCACTAGTATCTTTTAATAGTTGTGATCAAAGTAAAATTATTTGTTGGCAAGATATCACATTATAATGCAATTGCTTCAATTCCAGATCTCGTATCTATAAATTTTTCAAAAGGAATCTAGAGCAGCAATTCTTAAGTGTGACCACCAGACGTTTTTTAATATAGCCACAAAAGAAAATATTTTTGTGTGCAAATGGAAGACAGAATTTAAGAAAATTGTGGATATAACTATGTTAAATTTCTATTTTATACATTTATTTAACTATCCGGTAACTATACATTTATGAGTTGGAATTTTGGCACTAGAGGAAAGATAAAAAATTCAACTCCTACTGACAAATGAATATTCCTTTCATGAAATTTTGTGCTCTTTCGTAAATTTTACTAGGCAAATGCCTTAATTGTTACATCTTAGTTCTAGTTTTTTTATTTATTAATGATTTCTGTTTTTATTCTATAATTAAAATGATAATAGTTATCAAAATCAATCTTATTTAATTAACTTTAAAAATGCTTTTTTCAAATAAAAATTAAATGATTGGATAAAAAAATTTTATTTTCACTATAAAAATAATGAATTATATTATAGTTACACTAACAAATAAGAAAATTTAATCATGTTATTGAGTTTGGAAGTTATACTTGATGGTTATCATTTCAGAAACCAGTATGTGAATAAAAGTTTTAAAATAGGCTCTAGGGCTACCTGATATTACATGAAAATATAAAAATACAAATAACTAACAAATTGTTTGCACTTTAGTATTATCCTAACTCAGTAATGGAGCATTATTTAGAAGAGAAGGATAGTATAATTTTTCATGACTATTATATAATCTAGGATGTCATGATTGCATTAGCTTTATAACTTGTGAAATTGCATTATTATATTTTTTTAATAGTGAAATTTCAAATTTTTGTATCAAATATAGGTATCCTGATTTATAACAACTTGCATTTATGAAAACAACTGGAAATCATCGTACAATAATGGTCGTGTTGCTCTGTTTTAATTTAAGATTGTTTCTTGAAATGTTTGTAATAAAATTGAATATCCTAAAGAAATTCCCTTTTAAGGAACTATGCAAATGCCTTTTTAAACAGCAGTTTTTTTTTTTTTTTTTTTTTTTTTTGAGGATTTGGCTTGTCAATCCCATTCTCTATAGTTAGCTGACTCCAGAAGTGTTGACATCTAATGGTTAATCTTAGTATATTCTTGCCACTTGCTAATCCAGTGTTTTTCAACTGGGGTGTCACAAAGTTTAGGCATTTTCTTGGAAATTTACTTATACCCTTTTAAAAGAACTTACAAGGCTAAATTCGATGATCGACGAGTCTTTTCAGTTAGGATTAACGATAAGTGATACGATGTAAAACAGATCGCAATAGAGAATTTATCATTATTTTCGATTTTATGTTTAATTTAAAAACATAGTAATTAGAATAAAATACTTTAATCTTTACTTTATAAATACTAAACTGCATTTACATATTTATGCATCTTTGTGTAATTTGATATATTTGATGATAAAACTAGATTTAAAAAACAATAGCGAGGCTATTATTTTACATGTAGTTATTTCGACAAAAATTCAATGGACTTAAATTTTGATTTTGAACACGTAGAAACGCTTTTTTTGCATTAAAATGCTACTTTAAACTGTCAATTTTTAAAAATTTTCTCCCTGGACCCCACCCCAGCATTGCACGTAATATTCGTTTTCGCAAAAAATTCATTTGGCCCATTAGCCCCCGTTATTCAGATTCTAGATCCGTCGCTGGTCAAGGGTGTCACGATTTTTTATTTTTCAATCGGGTGCCACTCAATGAAAAAGGTCGAAAAATACTGCCTTATAGACTACACAAAAGTAATGCCATTAAATCCACCCTTAGATCTAGGAATAAAGAATGAACATTTAGGAGGGCTCCTACTGTCTTTAATTTACTTCGGAATGACAAGTCTAGAAGACAAAAACCTTAAGTCAGGAGTCTATAGGATCCCCTTGCAAAATTTGGACAATAACCAGTTAGAGGTCTACATAGGAGCCACAACTCGAAATTTTAAAGACCGAATTGCATAACACAAGGACAACATATTCAAAGGTAACCTCAATACTGTCTTAACCTTAAGGGCTTTTTAGAAGAACACTAAAATCTCCTGGCCAGACACACAAGTCGTGAGAAACATTTCTGACTGTAAGGCCCTACTCACAGCAGAGAATGTTGAAATCCTGAGAACCAACCAAAGACATAATGATATCAACATCAGGCAGGCTGATACTTTAAGTACGGACTGGAAATATGCAGCTCAACAGAACTTATAATGTATTTTACTGCCCCCCTCCCAGGGAGTTGCTGTCTCCGGCTCCTCCATTTTTATGAGCTGATCAAATAGATTATATTTTGTTTTGTGGTTCATTTTTAGCTTAATATATTACTTTGTTTATTTACTAATATATACATATAATCAAATTACTATTGTTTTCCATTTATAAATATTTGTTATTCTATTCCTAATGATATAAGTTCTAAATTTGAAATATGTTCCTCCATTCGATTTATGTAAAATGTTTCTGATTCTATTTATTTTGTTGTGTACAAATGAAGATGGTATGTTTGATACCAAAATGTTTTTGTTGTTGTGTATTAAACATTAATATACCTCACTGCTTTGTGTGTTGTTATCTTGGACTTTGCTAATAGAGTTTTAAGCAGTTCTAGTATTTTGCCTGAGTAACAAAATTTCTTAATTTAATAAAAAATAAACAGTAAATCATAACAGTAAATGAAAAGGGTTATATCATTTCATAATCATTACTTTGGCATTTATAGTTTTTTAAATAATTTTCTGTTGTTCAATAAATAATTTTTAAAATTTTAAAAAGTCTGTAAAGGACTTTTAAAAGACTGAAGCTTGAGTTTATTTAACAGAAAGTTCATAGTAAACAGAGACCAGGTTTGGGAAACAAAATAAAAAACACAAAAAACGAGCTTCAAAGCCGACCCAAAAACTTTTTATTTAAACTACTTTTGGGTTAAAACCCATCATCAGTAAAATACACACTAAAAGCGCAACAGAAGGGAGAGAGTTCTCAGATGCGCCGGTCACCTTAAGCTCTGCCTATACAACGATAAATTATGTAATCACTTTCCCGACTGCCAGAAAAAATAAACAAATCTGACGCACATGCACAACTAAAGGCTGGTAACTTACCGACCAAGTAGACACAATATGAATATAACCGGACAGTAAAAATAAAAATGAAAATCATGGTAGTAATAATATAAAAAATGTAACAAAACATTGCGAAGTTGCTAATTCTATCGATTATCAAATATCAATAATAAATGCTTAAACCTAAGAGTTACCACGACTCTGCAAAATCCAGAGTTCTGCCTGAGCTCAGGTCTTTTATTAGTTTCTAACAAATAAATATATTCCAAATAAACAATGCACTAAGTAAAGTTTAACCGGCAAAGTAGAAAACTGGATAAACATACAACTATAAAAGTATCGAATAAGTGTTAGAACTAAACCAACAAAAACTACATTAGAAACTTACAACTAATAAATTGACTAAATTATCAAAACAAGTTGAATAACAAAAAACATAAAATTTATTAGATTCAGAACTTCTTACAAAAGCATAAGCAAAGTTTTAATAAAGTGAAATCAAATAATCAACAAAACTCAAATATTCAAAATCCAATAAGAAATAAATCTTACCACTACCGGAGTTTCCCGTGAATAGGCTCTTCTTGAAGTAAGCCCATATGCGCTTACAATCGGGATTACTTCCTGATTATAAGCGCATGGGCTTATATTTTGGCTTTATATCTTATGGGCGTCCGATATTGAATCGTTTCCGGAATGTAGGCTCATGAGCTTATAAACGAGGTTTAGCTATGAAAATTACCGGTAACGTGCCACAAATAAAAAATTATTTTACTCCTTTCCCTCTCCTTTCCGACCGAAGTCAACTGCTAATATCGTAATTGACATTTTCTCACGGGAAAAAATAAAAACGAAACCAAAAAGAAAACAGCGCCTAATTCTACCTAGAGTAACGGAATCTTACTTCAAGCTGTATTCAAGTTATATCCGATAACGTTGAAATGGATACAGGTGCTGGTACTTCTTCAGGTACTGGTTATTCCAATATCGGACCTACCGGCAGCAGTGTTGGAAAAGTAACCAGGAAGAGCTATAAGGTATTGGACAAACTAAAAGTTCTGTCACGATTGGAAGAGCTGAACAGCAACGTAGCTGCATTAAGTCGTGAGACAGGAATAAGTCGAAGATGCTTACAAAGATGGCGGGACGAGAGGGAAAAGATTAAGAAAGCGGGAATGGGGAAAAATAGGATGAAGAGGAAGTTAGGCTGCGGAAGAAAGGAGAAGTATCCGGAACTTGAAGAGAGACTTTATCAATGGGTCGTTGAAAAAAGAACTAAAAAAGTCAGCGTTAGCTACGTCAACATCAGAGCGGAAGCAAAGAATCTGGCAAGAAGTATGGATATTGACGACTTCAAATGTAGCGACAATTGGATTTTTCTGTTCTGTAAGCGCCACAACCTGTCGTCCAGAAGAATTACTCACGTAGGGCAGGAAGACAAAAGAAGTCGAGAGGAAATTGAAGAGGAAGTGACAGAGTACTTGTGCTTCATCCATCAGAAGCTGGTGGGATATTCGGCAGATAAAATATTCAACATGGACGAAGTTCCCTGCTACTTCGACATGACCCGGGACCATACCATCCATTTCCGGGGAGACAAGAATGTGGATGGCAGTGACACTGGACATAGAAAATCACGATTTACTGTGGTCTTAGCCATATCTGCAAGCGGGAGCTTCCTTAAAACTATGATTATTTTCAAAGGTTTGAAGAAAATCCCGAAAGTCAAATGCCCATCGAATGTAGCAATTGCTGTATCTTCAAAGGGATCAATGAATTCACACTTGATGAAGGTCTGGGTTCAAATGTGTTTCCGCAATAGAGGTCCGTTCTTGGTTCGAACAAGTTGTATCCTCTTTATGGACTCCTTTGGCAGCCATACCAAACCGGAGGTGACTTACATGCTTAAACGTGAGGTGAACACCACCACCATTGTCATCCCACCGAAAACTACGTCATACCTTCAGCCTTTGGATGTTGCCGTCAATTCGTCATTCAAGACTCACATGAGACAGCAGTGGAATAATTGGCAAGAACATGGACCGAAAGAGTTCACAAAGAAGGGCTATCGAAAGCGACCGAGCTACCAGGAAATAGTCAACTTCGTTTCCAATGCCATGAAATCGATTTCACCTGACACCATCAAAAACGCGTTCCGAACATGCAGAATTTCGGAAAATGGAGAGGTGGTTTGGATGGAAGACAAACTACCGTCTGAGAGGGATCCTGGCAGGCACTGGTACAATTCAAGAAACTGCAGGAACAGTTGCTGAAAGAAGTGATAAGTCTGATGAAAGTGTTGAGACTGAAGTCCAGTTGCTGACAGTGAGTCTTGTGACAGTGATCAGTCTGAAGGAAGTGCCTGTAGTGAAGAGATGTGAAAGATAGGAACTGATACCGGTAATACGAAACTTGGATCTATCAATAAAATGCCATATACGGTAGATAAGATGTGAAAATCACTGTTTGTGTTGCCAAATGTGCAATACTATTTATGCAGTAAATGTGATATTAAATTGGTATTTTTTACTTACTCATTAGAACTTTCTGATAATGATGCTATTCAAGTATGGTACCATACCCCAGTAAACACTGTAAATTTTAGTGCCAAAATAATTCTCATTTCATTCGTCTCTAACCTATGGTAACATTTGCAGGCAGTAACACTACACTGAATGTTGCAAATGTTACCATAGAGAGGTTAGAGGCGAAAGGAGGAGGAGGCCAAAAGGCCAGCACTGCAACCTGGAAGGTCTATTGTGCAAACCGGCAAATGTTATCATAGTTTAAAGAAAAATCCCAAGTACCAGTACTGTGAGACTTGACAGGCAGGGTAATGGCTTGTATAGTACCGTTTGGTAAAAAGCAAATTTTTTTATGGTACCGGTACTTAGGATTTTTCTTCAACACTTCAATTTAACTATGATGTATAATTTACATTTTTTATTCAGATTTCAACTTCACTTGCTTGTTCTGCAGTAAATGCTGACATGCGAAAATAAAGATACAATGTATATTTTGACAGGGAATATTACAGTACAGTATAGATCAACTTGTTTCCACTATCATCATTTATGGTAATCATGGTAAGGCTAATAAAGATTAAAGCTGATAGTAAAAACCCAGTTTGGAGGCCGATCATAGTTAAATTTTATAATCAATGTTTGGAAATTAATTATGGTACGGTAGATGGTACCAGTAACCATGATTACGGTGTATGCTGATAGTGGAAACAGTTTATTACACTCTAAATAAAAGCCCATGGGCTTATAATATTAATGTAAGCCCATGCGCTTATATTAAGATTTTCTATTCTTTACTGAATTTTTATATTTCCCGAATGTAAGCGCAGTGCTTATCTTTGAAAAATTCCGGTAATTATTTTAATTTATACTACGGAGCCATCATCTGTACTCATGCATGCACTTATCTAAAACTATTTGAGTTACTCTTTAATTGTGACCTTGAGCCAACACTCTATAACGCTTACAGTTGATGCTATTAAAATTTATAACTGGGACACTCTTTTATGGACACCCTGTATATTTAAACCTTTGTGATTTTAACTGCTATTTATGAATAGCAGATATGAACTGTTTTTAACTTAATATTTTCTAGTGTCAATTCTGGAATATTCAGCTCCTCCTTGATTTCTCTTATAGCATTTTCTCTTGGTATTTCATTCTTATATTTCATTGTTTTAATGTTCCAGAATCTGCCCTTTTAGTTCTACTCTGTGGCAGAAAGAGATTTAGATTACAAAAAAGTTCCAAAGACACAGGTGTTCCTGGATTAAATTAAAAATTAATGGAATGTAGTATTCTTCCCATTTAAAAATCATTGCAACAATTTAAAAATATGCTTAACTTGAATTCAACAGAAAATCACCTGATTCAAATTCATTGAGATTGAAGTGAACTTGTTTAGATGGTTCACTTTTGATGATTCATTTGAAGTGAATAAAAACAGAGCGTTGTCCTACTTTGTTCATCCTTTATCATAGATAATCACTTTTGATGATTTATTGTTTACATGATTTACTTTTTGATCATTTTGATGAATCATCCAAAGTATATTATATAAATGTGGCTTAAAAATTAAAGTTCAGAAAAATCAATCAACAAATAATTTTTCTTATGATTATTCATTAATCAGCTGGAGACACTGACTGCTCATCTAATGATCAGAAAACAAATCTTATCTTATTCACAACTTCTAAGTCATTGATATTGAGCATTAACAGATTTTGGATTAATATGTAATATGTTTAAGCTTTCTCTTGAAACAGTATAAATCACATTTATTTATAAGTTTTTTAATGTCAAAAAATGGGAAGAAATTCCCATAAATTCATTAACTCTCTCATAGATTTAAAAAAGTGTAACAGTAACTTGGCAATGATTTTTTTATATTTCTAATTTGTTTATATATATTTTTAACTATTACAATTATCAGACATGTACAAAATAAATATAAATTTTTATATAAATTATCAATAAATTTATTATTTTGATGAAAAATTTTTTATAATCGAGAAACACTAAAAATATGCCAACTGTTTGAAACTTGAACCAAGTTGAGTTTCAAAATAAAAGACTACTCAAAATTTTGAACTACAGTAAATCTATGTAATCCAACAGTTTCTATAATTTGATATTTTATAATCCAATACTTTTCTAACCTTAGTACTTAATAATTTAACATATTAAAATTGCTTCTTAAAAATTTTTTATCTTATTAGAGAGCATTTCACCAGTTTTGCACTTATAATGATGTGAGGATCGCGGTCGATACGAGTGGTAATTTTCAAACACAATAATAGCACTCTTAATAAACGTGCTGAAAAATTTGCTATTGTATATCGTAATTAGAATAGGAGTTGTAAAATTTGAAAAACTTCTTAAAGAATGTTAAGAACAGTAAATTCAAAAATTATAACATATTTGATTTTCTAAGTTCTGAATGTACTGAAGAGGGACCGTTTTAAGTGTCCGAAAACGTTATACGATAATAAATATGCTGAAAAACTTGCTAAGAGTGCTATTATTGTGTTTGAACATTGATTTAAAGCAAGTGATATTTAAACAAATGAGTGGTAGTTTTACATCAGAATGATCTCGCATGGTTTAAAACGTCCAAAAATGAGTCTGTGACACAAAGAGGTCCAGAACCCGGGAGAATAATGACGCAAAAGATTTGATAAACAAAAATAAAAGATTTATTTAAAAATGAAATAATGCATTAAAAAGGAAATGAAGCTGACATATTAAAAATTGTATTCTTAATTGTGGCTAAAAGGGAGCCTGCAGTGTTCAACCAAAACGTACCTGAAGCAATCGTGTTCTCTTGAAAAGAATAAAGGATGGAAGACTCCGGATCTGGATATTTCTTGATAATGTTGCACTTTCTTAATTAGTCCTTTTTCATGAAAGTCCTTAATTCTTCAAAGTTTTCTCTTGCCTCCTTTTTGTGAGTCCTTTCTTTTTTGTATCTTTTCTTAGAGGCTTTCTTTTCTTCTTTGTTTCTTTTTTCTATTATTTCTTGGGAGACTTATTTTTCTCCATCTTTACACTTCCATTTCTCGGAGACTTCCCCGTTTTTTTTTCGTTTTCTTATTCTTTCCCACAGTTATGTAGTTCTGTGTGTGACTCCTTCCTCCACTTCGTTTTCTTCCTCTTTTCCTACGGTTATGTAGTTCTGTGTGTGACTCCTTCGTCTGCTATGGTTGAAATTACGTATCAACAATTTAGGGGGGGTTTTGTACAATAGTTTCGTTTCCCTTTTATTTTTACATTTTTAATAATAAAAAAAATTAATACGATATTTCATATTTAAGTTTTAACACAACTCTATCACAAAACAAGGATGTGCCGCCCAGGGGCTTACAATGAGTTAAGCTATTATAGAAATTTATTTTATTATTTTTTTTTGTTATATTTAATAAGAATTAAGAATACTTAAGAAGTTCTTCAGGTTAAATAAAAAGATCAATAACCACATTCAGTAAGAATTCTTACTGAATGTGGTTGCTGATTCTTTTATTTAATTTTACAATATGAAGTCATATCTTTTTGGTTATTTTATTCTACTTATCAAAATTATAATTTCTGAGCAAGAATATCTCAATTCTTATGATTTTGATCTATCTGCTCAACACTTATTACTAATAGTATAGCATTTTAATGGTAATTAAAATCATGAAAAAGGATAAATAAAATTTTATTAAAAAAATATAAACGCATATTCAAATATTGATTTTTTATATTTTTAAGAAGTTATTAGGAAATTAAACGTTTACCATCATTAAAAATATTAAAGATTACTTAATTCAAAAACTCAAGTTATTGTAAAATTCAACTAATTCTCAACTCAAAATATTTGTATTTCCACATCTCTAAGAAAAACCAATTTCATTTTTGAATTCAACATGATCAAACTGTATAACATAAATCACTTATTATAAATCGGACAATGATCACAAAGCAGAAATTCACAGACTTGTAAAATTACATCATAACTTGAATAAAAAATTTAATAACAGCATAAATCATAGCCATTGCTAGAATTTAGTTTTTATAGAGAAAAGCAGTTCTATTCAAATTACTAAACTACAGTAGTTCAATAGTAATCTTGATTAACACAAATAAAACAAGCTTTTCCAAATCAATTATTTCAAAAATTTTTTTGAATGTTTTGAAACATACATGTTCAATGCAAATTATATTAGAATAACTATATTACAAAAGTATTTTAAATCTTTAGTGGTCATCTTTACCTGAATGTGTTTGGTTTCACGTCAGGCTATCTGCCTGTATTTTATTAAAAAATTTTAGCTATTTTTTAATCTACATCTTCCAGTTGAATTAACCGAAGAGCTGCCAAAGCCGATTTAATCGGCTCGCAAACCTGCGCAGTAATAATTAATTAGATTAATTAGAT
>WUQG02291381.1:0-19524 GCA_011317285.2 Androctonus mauritanicus | reverse complement strand
CTTGCCCCACTCCTGGAGGGGACGGGGTGGTCCCTTATCAACAGGTTGTAGTAAATATCTCTTGAGATTTTGTTTAGGCCTCTTCGGGGGAATTTTGGGGTACATGGTTTCGATAGATAATTCCTCTTTGGAATCTGTTGGGTTTTCAACATGTCCTCCTGGATTTACTCAAGAAACTGTTGGTGGCAACTTATATTTTGATAAACAGCAGATTTACAAAATTTTGAAGGCAAAAAATCAAAAAATTTTGAAACTATTAAGATAATCAAAGTCAAGAGAAGGAAAGTTTTGTATTTAACGAAAACGAAAATACCGGCATTGTTTAAATTTATGCTATTAATCTAAGAATTTTATTTTTAATTGGATGTAATGCATTCCTGGGAACAACTATATTTTAAAAAATCTGCCACCTGCCTGTTTTACATAGATTAATTCGACATCAACTTCAGGACTTACATGTGGGCGTTGTCTTTCTTGTCGTCGAATACAACGTCGCATCTTCAGATAGATTACCCTCATAAATTAATTATCTATGTGACATCATTTAGCACACATATGAGTGGTTTCTATCTAGATTAGCCTATTCTGATTAAACTTAATAAGTTTTTGAAAGAAAAAAAATGATTCGCTAAGAAAACCCAGATTGCATTTTTATACTTAAATTTCATCGCTTTTCATACAAAGTAGTGTAATATTTCTTCTATTTTAATCAATTCTTAATTTAGTATGATATCTAATTCTAAAAAATATGCTAGTTAATAATCATAACATGATATTTTTTAATGAAGCGTGCCTAAAAGATCTACTTAGGCTACTTATGCTTTAATGTAGCATCATCGTCTTAGGATAAAAGTTTATAACGAAATGTTCAAGATAACAAATTATTCTGTAATCTAAAGTTAAGATAGGCCTCTTATCTTTAGGCAAAAAAAAAATTATGATAATTTGTCTTTCCGTGCATGAAACACATTTATCCTATTCGATGGAAAATGCAATTAGTGCCCGCTCATTGAATAGACTTTTGATTAGAAAAGTTAACCAATTAGGAATTTCGTTATTTAAATGGAAAATTAAACAAAATCCCATTTATTTAGCTCATTTATTTAAAACTTGGTTCCAGAAGTAAATGAAAATTAATGAAAGTGGCTTAAAAAAACTGATAGAGACTATAAAAAAACAACAAATTCCGAAACTTTAAAGTTTTTTTTTTTTTCGTTAAATTAATTATGTCTTAAGTTTTAATAGAAGTGTTATTCTTTATAGTCGTAAAATTTTATTATACTTTTAATTAAGAACTATAAACTTTATATAGATCCAGAGAGTCTTCTAAAATAAATAATTTTAGCTCACTGTTTATTATTTTTAAAGACTATGCAGTATTTATAATCGCTTAAATAAATAAATACTATTCTTGTTTTCAAATTTATAAAATTTGGAATATTTATACAAGTTCATCCTCTCAAGTACTTGTAGGTAGTTTTATTTCATTTCACGTTTAAGCAGTTTTTTGTTCACTAATCTTATGGATCAGTTTTGAAGGACAGAGGGGAAAAAATCTAGAGGCCTATGGGACTCAATAAAATTAATAGGCCCTATTTTAAGTCGGAGGAGAAACAATGTCTTTGAACAAAAGGATTGGAATGCATTGCGTTTGATACAATCCCTGCTCTAATTTTGGCATGCACCGGTCCACATCGGAATTTATCGGACTACTTTCTTCGCATCGCGTGGTCGAACTTCGCTCCTGAGTAATGTCATGACAACAACATCAATTACCTGAAGTCAGATAAATCACGTCCGTCCCCATGTAGGAGTGCATGGTTGGTCCGAAAGAAGTAGACTTCTTCATGACCTAACACTTTTGTCAAGTGCAGATATACCGCCTGCCGTTAGGACTGTCATTTGGACATCAGGTCGTTTGTCAAAATGTGGGGGAAGACTCGAAAAGGAAAAAGGATAAGCCACATTAAATCGACTGATTAAATTGCCTGTGTTAGTCCAAATAAACTCGGTCGAAAATGCTTTTTTTCCTAAAAGACTGCACAAAAGTTATCCAAAGAAATAAGATAGAATCTTAAAAGAACTATAAATCCTGAAATATTCTTATATATCAAATTTTATATAGGTTACGTAGACCGTTTCATTTATTTTAAGCTAAATTTTCTTTGCAGTTTATAAACTTTCTAATTTTTTTATTATTATTTTATAGGTGTAGACTAACTATGTATTTTGTTTGAAGATCTGTAGACATATATAAAACAGATAAGCTACATAAAAATGTGTCTGTCTGTTACAATCTAATAGAAAATATTTTTTTAAACATTTATTTAGGTTCTAGTAACTGTTTACTTTAAAATTTACCTTATCTTTTGCACAGCGATAATAATTATTTTTTAATATTTACTTTATTATTGAGAATCAAAAATCTGAATTTATACAAATAAAGCCTTATAAGTTTTTAAGATTTAAAAACAATTAAAATTATGAGTTTAGTTTATTGTTAAAAATAATAAATAGATATGAACTTGCCGATCTAAGTGTTGATATACCGTAGTATTGTTTTCTATAAAAATACTCACGACATTCAGGAACAATCGCATAAGATCAATGAGTTATTTCGTAACTTCGAATCAAATATTAAGCGTGTTAGGCAGGCATCACTATACATCAAAAGAAATCTATTTAGCCTACAAGGGGAGAAGTAAAATATTACACATTCCGATAACAGATTGCATGTGCAAGTAAACGTGCTGGAGATTCATTCGATATGTATTCATCATGTATGTTTTACGATGTGACAAAAATTCTATTGATAAGAAAATGACGCATGTCTGCTTTTCATACATGAAGTGTTGAAAGGTCGCACTTTGTACTGAGTTAAAAACTTGTGATGATCATCACGTTGAAGACACGAACCACACATGAAATGGCATAGGTAATTCGTCATACGAAATAACATTTTTCAATCTTGTCGAAAATGCAAACCTAATGCCAATTACTTTGCACCTGTTGATTCCGAAAGACCTTTTTCTTTCTTCTATTTATTTTGTAGATTTAAGATAGAGATAGAAAATTAGTCAAACTCGGAAAGATCGACTTAAGATACAAAATTGATGTATTAGCTCTACTTTATCTATTTTATAGTAATAAAGAAACAGTAGTGATTATTGTAAAATAAAATATATTTCATAATCGCAGTATTATTAAAGATAAACAAAATGTGACTTACATATTTGATGTGTTTATGCAACATGTCCATTCAAAATCGCATAATTTGTAAATGTTACTTATTCATAAAAAAATGATTATTTTTTGCAATAACGTCTGTTTTTCTTAATATTTTGGAAAAATGACGTTCATAATCAATCTTAATTCTGATATAATTTCTCTTAAACTTAAATTATGTTAGTATTTATGTATTGAAACTTCCTAAACATCATTTGGTTAACCTTTTAAATGCTCTAAAATAAAACTTGATGAGCTATAATATATATAAACGGGTTTCATTAAAGTGTATTAAAATTACAGCGAGGTTTATAGGATAATAGATCTTATCTTCAGTTACTTTTTCTTCTTTCCTTAGATTTTTTTTCCTTTTTCAAAAACAGGCTCCAGACTAGACTGTAAACAAAACTAGGCCTAAGGGTTAAATGGCTGCTTAGCTTCTTTCAATAATAAAAAAAAAAAAAATAAGAACAAACCACATTTAAAAATTCATGACATAAATAGAAAATAGATAGCCCATATTAAATTTTAAAGTGAGATTCGAGTGGTTTAAATTTACATAAATAACGATATTTTATTATCTATTATGAATAAGACCTTTTCGTATATTTTGAAATGAATTAACATTCAGAACTAGTACTGGTATTTAAAAGAATTTTTGATAATATGAAATTCCATGTATTCCATGAAAGAATAGCGTAGTTGTATAATGCTAACTTAAAACTAATATAGATCAATATTTATATTTTCATTAATTAATAGAACTTAATATATTCATGATTATATAAGTTTATTAACATATTTTAAAGCAAACTTGTCACACCAGAAAATGTGTTACTTTCTCAAGTTGTATTCAATCCTACACTTATCGAACTATAGGAAAATTATACCAGTTTATATTAAGATTAACGGAAATTTCACTATTTGTTAGAATTAAGTAGAATTAGTTTAAAAATTTCGACATTTTTATTTATAATTAAAGAACGAATGCAATTCTGAAAAAAGAAAAAAAGATTTTGATATGTCATCTAGTTGTTAATTCTAGTTGGAATTGTGTCCTTGAAAGTGGAAAGAACCTGAATGACCTGACTTTAACGAAGGTTAACTAGTCAAGATCAGAAAATGAAATAATATTGTTCAAAACTAGTAACAAAAAGAAAGGTATGATTAAGAACTAGAAAATTAAACTGAATAAAAAAAAATTATATTAAAATAACTGTTCCTTCCATATTATTAAACTTAAATTTATTTAAAATACCAACATAAAATAATTGTATAAATAATATAGAATAAACTGTACAAATAGCCGACACTTTTCTATTCATACAAACTTTAATAGAAGAAATTTAGTAAGTAAACGGAAAAAATGAAAGATAACCTACATAAAAATTGAAGTTGAAAGTTTTACTATCATTTAACATTTCCAGTTTCTTTGTTGAATACAGATCGAATGCTGTTTTAGAAATATAATTAGATTAACATTTTTCTAGCCTATAGCAAATTTTCAATAGTTTTCATCATATTAAACATTAGTAATTAGTATTTCAAAATTAATTAGTATTTTTATTTAAACTTTCAATTATATTTAAAAAAATTACTTTTTAATTACAAACTATTGCTATTCAAATTTATTTAGAAATTTAGAAAGACTTGTTTCCATTATAACTTATAGTGAATGCGCCCACAATATTTTCACAAATGATTTGATTTTAAATCTTAGCCAATCGTTATTTTGGATTTCTATAGTCGACTAAAGATTCATTGGTATCTGATAATCGAACGGAATCTTGATTTAGCATGAATTAATGATGTAAAATTTATATTGTATCAAACTACAGTTTCGAAAGACATGTTCGATTCCTTTTCCAATTTACGAAACGTCATTCTTGTCAGGTTAAAAAATAAGAAAAAAAGATCAGAAGAAGGCGTCACCCAGACTTGTCAACCAATAAGAAAGCATCTGTAGATTAGTTTCTTTGAACAACGCCCATGTAAAATTGAATGTTCCTTCATTTCTCTACACCTAGTATTAATTATCAGAAATTTAGGCTGAAAGGTTAGGTGACGGGTTAGTTGCAAGGCCTCTCGGTTTACAGGATTGTATATGACTTTAGATGACATGAAAATTAAGAGGAAAATTTCACCTTTGTTTATCTCAAAGTTAATTACTACAGTTTGAGACATATTTAACATTCTTAATTCATTTCAAATTTAAATATCAAATTAATTGTTTATCCACAACTCCTAGATTTTTCACAACTGAAAATTTCTAAGTTTTCCAATATACAATCCTGTACAAAAAGAACAAATTTTACAGTTTAATATTCTAGTTCCATAATTAAACTCAGTATGTAAAAAGATCCTATATAAAACCTAGTATTGATTATACTGTAAATTTTTAAAGTTTCCAACTAACGCAAATAAGTAAAAATTAGCATGCTTACTACATATTTTACTTCTATCATGCTTTGCTATGGAATAAAAGCACAAGTTATAAGATTATGCAATAATCTTGATAATTAATTCCTTTAATTATCATTAGTATAATTATCATAGGAAAAAAATAATTACAATATATTAAAAGTTTATTTTACTTCAGTTAAATATAAGTTAACAGCAAATGAAATCTGATATAGATTAACATAAAAGTATTGATTATAATTAACTTTAAACTTATTTACTTAACTAAGTATGCATGCTAAAATATAAAAAAATACAATTTTTAAAACCTATATTTCTATGATAAATATATTTTTAATTATTTTCAGTTTTGTTAGTAATATTTATTAAATTATTAATATCAATAATAGAGTGTGCTAAATGCTTTCTTTCATTTGAATCCATTTAACTGACAAGACTTATTATAATAGTTTAGAACATAATTACTCATATTCTAAATGACTAAAGCTTAAATCTTTTGAACCAGGAAAAATAAACATATTCATATTATAATTAATTGCAAGCAATAATTTCTGTTTACACTTCTTTATGAAAATAAACGTTCATAAGATACGGTTGGGGGTTAAATAAATTTCTAAAGTAACTTTAAACATCTGATTTTAAATTTTTATTTTATTGGTGTCTCACCACTCTATTATAAATATATAAATCGTTATTTCTCAGTAAAATAGCAATTTCCTAAATTAAATTTACTAAGTATTCGTTTAAAATAAATTACATTAACTAAAACTAGTTTATATTGCAGGATTCAGCTCAAGTCTACCGATGTTTATTATCGGAATACGAACAGAATTTTAAATATCGAAAGAGTATACGAGAATTTGCATATTAATAGAATCTAGTTACTAAATACATCCGTGTATATCCTAAAACGTTTGCAAGGATTCATTGGTTTGAAGATAATCTCACCGTCAGAATCTTTTCCGTCCAATCACCAAGCGTCAAATAAACGAAGACCATCCTTTCACTTCTCAGTTCATATCTGAAGTCTGGTAATGAACAAAACTTCTATTAGCTTATAAATCTCTTCAGTTAATCTCTAACGACTGAGGCATACAATTCTCCAGTTTAATTTACTTTCTCATCCACCCCTTCGTGTAGCTCATTTATTTTTTTTTCCCCATTCAACCTTCTTTCAACGTTTTCTTATTTCTGATGTAGAAATTACATTCTAAACTGTTTCTTTTTGTCTACACTAAGTTTTGCATTTATTAACTGTCGCTTGACTACCTTCCAACTTAGGGAGGAGCAAAGCAGCGGTTGTGAAGCTATGTACGACCTTCAAAAATGTCACAGCCTGAAGGAAAGTTTTCTGGTGTCACGAGGAGTTTACAATTTTTTTTTTCCACTGTGGTTTATCTGTATTTTAAAATGGACTTACCAATCTACATGTTTACACGCTATCTCGTACATTTGTTTGTTTGTGACCATATAAAATGACATTAGAAAAATTTCCATTTATTTAACTCAATAAACGATGATGTTCTAAACTTTGATAGAGCGATGAAGTTAATATAAAAATTTTGAAATATTTTCGTCATTTATTTCTTACCGAATATTAAACTTTAAGAACGAAATTCTAATTTTACTGTCTCGTATCTGATTTGACAGGAAAAGAATAATTATTGGTCATAATAATCAGTGTCTCTGAAGTTAGCAGAACAATAGACCTATTTATTTTCTACTTTCATCTTATCAACGGTTTAAATTTATGTCATAAACAAATTTTCTTTTCTGTATCGAAATTTTATAATTACGTAATTAAGAATTTAAACTAAACTCTGCAAACAATTGTTGAAAGGCATAAAAATGTATGTATAGTAAAATACTACAATTTATACTTTTATTATTTTTCATTTAATATAATATAATTATTAAAAAATTATAATATTTTAAGTTTAATAAGCAAGGTAAACTTATATTGAACTTATTATTAATTTTTTTTATAAAAATAAAATGAGTTATTAATCTTGGTTTAAATTAACAAGCAAGCAATGATCTACAGTTCAATAATATTCTTTTAAATTGTATCTAAACAGAAAGTATCTTACAAAAATATCAAATAAAAATTTAAACATGCTACAAGTTAAATTTATTTAAATATTTTATATTACTTTTATAAAAATAGAATTAAAATATATTAATTAATTTCAAATCTTATCAATTTTGTTATGTTAATGTGCAGCATTAAAACGTCTTTTTTTTAAAAAATACATATATATTTTGTGCAAAACGAGTTTAACAAGTTATGTAACAGTTAAAATTTTGCAGATATAACAGCAAAACACGAAAGTATTGCAAAATAGAACACCTGTGTGTGAAAAAAATAGGTAAGTTTTTTTTTATTATTTTCTTTCAAAAATCAAGGCAATGCAAAAGAGAACTTTGATAGATGATTGTGTGGTGAGAAGCAGGAACTACTTCGTTTCAATTACGTACAGCTCGATTAAGCAATGATGAGCTGGCCATACTCCTTTCTCTGATATATTAAATGCCACTTTCATTTATCTTTAGCAATTGCCATTGACATACACGACCAACAGAGTACGTCAAGAATATCTCCGATGTCAGCCATTATCTTCCCTGAACCCCAGTCTACACCACGTGTCACTTTCCCTCGTTTAAGTTGGCACTGCATGAACATCAATAATCGATCTTTTGGATGCCACTGATTATGGTGCTGCCCTCTATCGGTAAAGCAACGAAACTTGAATAGTGCTTCATGCATAATCTTCATCATCATATTACTTAAATTTAAACATATAGCAAATTTCCAAAAAAATTAAATAAATAAATAAATAAAAGTTTAAAATTAATTAATTTATATCTAGATATTAAAATTTTAAATATAATTTTATTATTGTTTAGAAATATCATCTTGGAGATTCAAAAATATTTTAAAAAATCAATAAATATTTTGAATGCATTTTGTTATTATATTATTAATTAGTTTATAATTATTTTGGAATTAAAATGCATTATTAATTAAGAGATCAAAAGTAAACTTGATTTAAAAAATTTAATGATTTTTTAGAGTTTTAAATCATAAAAAAAATTCGAAACAAGGTTTTCGTGATGATATAGATCTAATAACAACAGGTGATAGTTTAATGGGCTCATAAAATTATTAGGGTGTTGCCTTATCTTTAAAAAATGAAGACATAAAATCCAGACTGTATATGGGCAAAGAGTTAACTTAATTCATCTACTTAAGAAATATTCTCCGCCCTATATAATTTCGCCTTAGCATGTGTAGGCCCAAAATATATTAATTTAGTTGTTATATCAAATTGAATACCGGTTGTAATCAATTATCAAGTTCGCATTAGATCATTATTTTTATAATATCCTATACAATCATTACCTTGTTATAGACTAAGGGTCTATAATTTAAATCAGGATAAAGAGCCTTTCGGATATAAATTTTGATAAGAATAATTTAAAATAATATTTCCCTTAACAGGTGATAATCAAATTTTAATTCAATATAACTAGTAAGTAATGCAAAAAATAATAGTAATGATAATAAATTTAAATCTTCGCTAATATAAAATATCAGTTTATTAATTTAATTTTTATTAATTTTGAAACATAACGAAGAATCTACTTTCTTGATTTGTTACAAATGCATTAAATAGCCTCTGAATTTTTATTAAAACCGCATCACACTCGTCTCGAACGAAATTTTTTTTCTTTTTTTTTTACTTAACCAATCACGTCTCTTACGAAAATTTTATCAAAATTCTTAAAGAGATTTGGGAAAACGTGTTTGGATAAAGTAGGATGTTTTAAACCTCATAGGCTATTAGACTATAGTATTTGCTTTAATCGTGTATTTCTTTAAATGGCACAAAAAAATTGCTTAGTGCTTGGGTGTGTGGTGTATCCCTCACGCATCAGCATCCCGTATAGACTACGTGACGCACTCGTCACGAACTTCCGTGACGGTAGTTTTACAGCACTCTAGAGATCTCTAGACGATGAATTGATGCATTAAAACGTGTCGGGTGCACGGGAGTAATAGGGCCACTTAAATCGTCGCAAATGAGGCATAAAATTAAAAGTCGGTAATAAACCAAGTCGTCTCCCTTGGCTACAGAAGGAAATTAAGATTACCAAAACGTACGTGCTCTGTTGCTTTAGTCGAGGCATTACTTACTTCTTCAACTTCTAACCGATTCGAAGATAATCGTCTATATTCAACTTCAATTTTTTCCCTTTTCAAGAAATTACAAAAACTAAATTTTAAAAATATCGTGCGTAATAGGCCTGCACCAATTTTGTATCCTGTGGTCGATCGACTATAAATATTTCGTATTTATTTTTATTTCTCTCCGATTGCTTAAATAATAGAAATTTCAAACAGATTTAAAATAACAAAGTGAAATTTTCCTGTTTTGAAATTTACATTTTTATTTCTCCCTCTGTTTTCTGTTTAACAGACGATTGGTCTAGTTTGAAAAAGGAAAATCCCCGAAGGCGGAGTCAAAAAAGAGGCCAACAAGTTAAATGCTTGCCAATTGGACAAAATTCATTGTTCTTACATATAATCAATTTTGTCTGATATAGGATGCCATCTATCGGTCAAAAGTAAAAGTAATGTTTTGTTTCTTTATATATAATTTTATTTTAATTATTTTAATAATATATAATAAAAATTTATTACATAATAAAATTATTTTAAAAAAGCTATAATATTATACATTAAAACATTAATTATTTATATATATTATATCAATTTTATATTATATATCTTAACATAGATATCTCTATACATAAATATGTTTAGGCCTATATATTTATATATGATATATATTTGTTTAACATTAAAAAATTTGTGTTTGAATTAATTCAATAAAATAATCAAACATTATTAAATCAATATAATATATATATAATTTTCAAAAATAAAAATCTATAAACATATAAATTACTTTAATTAAAACATATACAATATATATATATATTTATGCACATATTTAGTTTATATAATTTTTTTATATAAAATTTCTAAGTATTTTTATAATTATATAGCTAAAGGAACTATAAATTTTATCTGAATATAGCTATAGAGTGCAGGTCAAATTTATAATACTGTAGTATAGAATATATTTTTACGTTATGTGGTTTCAAATATCTCTATGAAGTTATTTGATATCATATAATATTGATATTTAATAAATAAAATTCTATAAAGGGATTTGGAAAATAGCTCTATCGTCAAAAAAAAAAAAAAAAAAAAAAAAAAGAAATCGTTAAAATTTATTTTTAATGTCCTTGCATTTAATCATTATTTTAAATGAATATTGTATAGTGAATATAATAATAATAAATCGTTCTGTTTTCCTCATTTTTAAAGTAATTTGATTAATTTTAAAATATTTGAAAAAGTTTTTGCAAGCTTATATTAAAAAGAAATGACAAAACTAGTGTAAAATTATCCTGATACTTTGACAGCAAAAACAATAAAAATTTCGAGATTTTAGCCAAAGAAAATACTTCACCATATTTGTAATTTCGATTTATAATTTGAAAAATAAAACTAAATTAAAAAAAAAATTATGGTAATTACGAAAATTAACCTTTAAATATGTTTTTAAAAAATTGGTTATTTTATAGAAATTCAACTGCGAAATTTCTGGAAGGTGTGAACTATCGGCAATTCATTTTTCATTTTTCCGACAAACATGCTCAAGACAATGTGAATAGCCCTGAGAGATTCAGTTCAGCCACAGATAGGCCATAACTGTATACCGTCTACGATAAATTCTTTCGTAACAGCACTAAAAATTCGTTAACGGACACTTTGTGAAGATCGTAAAATAGTATCCTATTGATCAAGTTTCTCTTTGGCGATCATGAACTGAACAATTCCCTGGTGAAAACCAACTGTATATTTTTTCGGTTTGTAGCCATTATTTTATTGTTTTTATCCATAGACTAGCTTCTGTTTCAAAAAAAGAATAATATTTTTATTTTTTTCTTTAACTCATAAGATATATAAAAGTCTCTATCTGTTGCATCGTTCCTTTCCTTTTATTCTTTATGTATAATATTATGTGATCGCATAGTTAAATCTATGTATTACTTATAGAATCATATTTTAAAATAATTAAATTTCAATTTATTATTAAATATTTTTCTTGATGTCATTGTTAAAGCTTCATCTTCTCGCACTATAAGTTACAAATATATTACACAAATAGGCCTAAATCTTTAATATATATTTTAAAAATTTCCATGCAAACATATCACAGATATCAATTATTATAGTTCATGATTTAGTAAAAATATTAACAATAAACTAATATTATTCTTATAACATGACAGCGTATCATGTAAGCCCATCTGATAGGTTTATTTATGATTATAGGTCTTATAAGATTACTGCGAGGCGTATATAACACCCCTATGAATTACTTTAGACTTTTATGTTTAGAAGTAGCGATCTTTAATGACAAGTTGAGAAGAAAATTGATATTCTTGTTTAGTAATTACTTTATTTCGATGCTCTATAATAATTAATATGTAATTTATCCGATAATTTTTGATTTGTTAATAATTACTCTATGCAAAGTTTTGAATTTATGACATTAAACTGTCTTTTCTTGTATGCTAAAATTATAAATTATCAGATATACGAGAATGATAGATCTATAAAAGAAAGTCCATATATCTTTAGACACACAAAAAAAAATTACTGCAAATATAAACTGATAGTAAAGTAATCGGATAATTTATACAAAGCTCAAAAAAATATAACAAAATAATCTTAGAAAGAAATTTCTGTTTATAATAATTTTACTCAATACTTTGCAACTCAACATCAGTGTTAAACTCGACTCGGAATGTGAATGCACGACTTTAGACCTTTAGCCGAAAAGTTTGTAACAGACTTTTCTTATTGTTTGTTATTTTTAAGAGAACATCTAGCAATAGTCGAGATAACCCGGAGGCATACTGAGATCTCTTTTCATTCCAAATTCGCTATATCAAAATAAACACGGCAAAAGAAATTGAGACAGACTGTTTGAACTTAGATATTTCTAGGTGTTGATATGTTTGTTGCTTAGATAAACTTAGTTCTTCAAAATGAAAGTTTATTTCTATTTAATATTACACTTGCTTTGAAATTATTTACTATAGGATAACATTCTTAACCTTTAAAGTTAGACCATATTTTCAAGTTCAGCAGATAAACGAAAAGAAAGATAGTAAGTTAAAAACCCAATCTTAAGAGGTGATCTTAATTTTAAAAAAATTCTGCAAAAATTTTCTATATTTACATATACCCAATAATATAAACCAGATAATATACATCTAATACAAAACTATCTTGTGGTATACAAATACACACCGATATTTTATAAATTAACAGATAAATCTAGAAGAAGTAAAGTGCAATATAGATCTAAACAAAATAGATCTAAATTTAATAAGTTTATTGCAGGCCTACATCAATATTTAGATGCTACCTATATTTAGATCTATGTTTATCGTATTTCTATTTTTCTGTTTATCGTGTTTAAAACAATGTTAGATTCCATTTCATAGATCTATAAAAATTTTACAAAAATAAACATTTATAAAATTTAGGTCCTAAATACTGTAATCTCTAAATATATTACAGGGTTTGATATAATATATAGTAATTCTTATAAATAAAAATATAAAAACATTTATTGCTAATGATAAAATTTTAAAAATTCAATAAAAAATAAACTAAAAAATTAAATTGAAAATTTAATTAAGAAATTTATGGCAGAACAATTTTTAAAATATAAAATATCTACTGTAATCAATAAAACAAATTCTTGAAGCAACATATGTTAAAATATATTTAGTAACATAAAAAAAAGAATAACAAAAATATCTAACAATAAAGTTACCGAATGTAAATAAGAATAGTTATGTATAGAAAAAAAAATAAAAAAATTCTAGCATATTTTGTAAGATAAACTAATATTGATACAGCTAGGATATCACTATTATATTTTGTAAATTCATGTGACAAAAGAATGTTATATGTAGACATATATATTTTGTAATATTTGTCAACGTATAGCCTAAACTATAGGCCTATAGGTTATATTTGTGTTTTAATAATTTCAATATATAATTCGAAAGTAAATCTCCCAAAGTAAAAAAAAAAAAATAAAACCAAACTTCGACTGATTTACATCCAGCTTAAGTTTGTCTAACTTATCGATTTCTTTGTTTGAAAGTGATGACTCACACTTAATAATATCATTCTTTTTTATCGCCTAAAATATTTATAAGACTACATTAACAGTAAAATTTAAACATAATAACGAAGTTACCGTTCACAAAAATCGTATTTTTAGATAAATATAAAATAGGTTTTTTTAAAATAAACAGTTTCTATAAAGCTTTGTTTTCTTTTCTAGAAAGGTAAAGAATTTTTGAACGACAACATGGAATATGCGATTTAGCCTATTACTTTAACCTTTAATTTTAAATGAAGATATTTAAATAAATTAATCGAATTTAGAGGAAATATCTTGCTAAAATCTTTTTTTTCCCCCCTTAATTAACTATATCTGTGCTAATATAATAAAATATACCATAAATGCATGGTTTTAAGGAAGCAAACATTTTCTGAATTGTGACGAAGCAAAATTAAGGAACCACTTTCAATGTTGAATCAGCAAAGCGGGTACCATTTTACTATAAATCAAATTACGAGACCTGTGAAATATTGATATAGTCCTATCTGTTGATCTGTCAAACGCTCCATGATGTATGTAGGTCCTCACGACATAAATTACTGATAGTTGCTGCAGTATACGAAGGAAGATACCGAGTCTAATGCGAGCAGTGATTGGTTAACTTCGAATTGCGAATCACCTTTGAAGTTGATTAGGCTGATCGTGATGATAACTATGCTAAATAGTTTTAGTTTCAGTTTATATATCAACGACATACAATAACTTAGTCTAGTAGTGAAAAACAATTTTTTTCTTTTTTGTATTAATATGTTCAGTTCATAAATTCTTTAGTCTAATCTACTATTTTCCGATAATAATTAAGGAGAATTTTTTAAATTATAACATAATCTTAAATCTTAATTATTAATTTTTTAGTGTTCATGTTTATAGAATATTTGTAACGAAGGAAAAATAAATAAATGTAATCCAGAAATTCATAACTGTTATAACAAAACTTTATGGTTTTAAGTTATGATAGCCTAAGAATATTTCTTTTGATTTTTATATATTTTTCCATAATCAAAATTAATTTTGATGACTAAATTATCAACTTTAAAACCCAGTAGTTAGTAAGAAAGTTAAAACTAAATAGATAAAGAAACTAGCCATTTTTGAAATGCTGTTGACTTTTTTAGCTAATACTGATGTACAGAATTTTAAAAATTCTTGAAAATGCAATAATTGAATTACTCATAATTCTATCTTATAATCTAATTCCCATAATCTCATTGTAAATAAAGTTTAAATTATTTGAATACAATATAAGAGCAATACTAATAAAGAAAAAAATACGAATAAAAATCATAAGAATAATGCAAATAAAGCACAAAGCAATTATGAATAAAAGCATAAGGGCAATTATAATTAAAGCATAAGGACAGTTACGAACAAAGCTTAAGAAAAATTAGCAAAACAAATGTATAAAAATATTTAAAAAACAAAATTCCAGCATTATACAAGAGATTTATAACAAAAGATCTATATATTTAGAGTATATAAAAGCCGTTTAGCCTAATTAATCCATTTGTATGCAGGTAGAACATTCTCGAAAGTTCGTCCGTTTATTTAAAAATTACTGTTATAATATGGGTTTTTAAAATTTTATGGCAGGCTGTTTGAAAATAACATAATCTAGAATAGGCCTATCTCGTGATATGGGATAAACATAGATCTAAACTTACATAAATTAACTTATTATGCTTAGGCCTTATGTATGGTATCAACTCTAAACATAGTAAAGTTACTCGAACTATGAATTAATTAATCTTTGCGTAGATGCAGATCATAAATTATAAAAAAATAATTACAGTGTTAATGTGTACAAAGGTAATAATTTATTAACTAGTAAACAAATACCCTATATATAAATATAAGTTTAGGCCCATAGCTCCTATTCAAAACTTAATGAAAATGTAATGAAAATGTAACATAATAAACATAAATTTCTACCTTATAATTCGCGTTTAGATCCATTTATTCAAATAATTATCCGGTAAAATGTTCAAATAATTTATAAAGTTAATAGGTGTATTTGATTTTAATTTT
Organism: Androctonus mauritanicus; assembly: GCA_011317285.2. Classification (NCBI taxonomy): domain Eukaryota; kingdom Metazoa; phylum Arthropoda; class Arachnida; order Scorpiones; family Buthidae; genus Androctonus; species Androctonus mauritanicus. The sequence continues at coordinate 3,565 of WUQG02291381.1, read as the reverse complement.
AAACTTTTAATTCGAGAAAATTAATAATAATAATAATAATTATAATAATTTCTAACGCTGATTTATCTAATTATAAATTACAAATATGTAAATCGATATAACTGTACAAGCTTAATTTTCTGCATAAAATAAGTAAATTATCCTAAAAGAAAACATTTCGCAGCAACAAACATAATCGGATACGGAACCGCCTTCTAATACCTATTTTTGTATCATCAGTATTTACTTTTTACTTTTATCAATAGGTCCAGTCATCTATGATAGATCTCATCCCATAGAACGCAACTGATCTTATTGTGGTACGGTCACTGTACGTTTATACATGCTACCTTCAATTGTCTGATTAATAGGTTTTGGCTCCCTATCCTCTGCCTTCTTTATATCCGAAAAATCGAGTTTGTTGAATAACCCACGCATTATACCAATGCGGAACTTACCACAGTTTTGATATATGTCATCTTTGAAACTACAATAGATTGCACAATGCATTCATACAGGTCTAAGCTATCCATACGTTTTCTCATTTCTACTTCACTGATTCCTTATAGAAAGAGAGAGAGAGAGAATTGCTGCTGTTATACTATCCTTAAAGAAAATGTGGATGTATTACAACTATAATTACTATAAAGTGAGTAATTGTTTTTTAAATGCATGTCATTCGTATATCGCAATTATTAGAGACGTTTTTATGCTAATTTTGGCCTTAATTTTCGATCAAAATTAGGTTGCAATTAATCTTGATAGCAGTGTAGATAACTGATTAGTTACTATTAAAAATAGTTATGATAATTAAGAGTCTATAGGATTATATTATTTATTTATTTTTTAGCGACCCAGTTTATTTTTTTCGAACCCGCTTAACTAGAGAACTTGTTCTGATTTATATAATATCTGCTCTTTAGAGATACCTCAGACCGGGAGACCTCATGCAGACAAGCAGGATGTTGATAAAATTCTTGTCTCTGATACTTATTATTTTATTTAAAGATTAGAAACATAGTTCAAAACATGTAAACAGGTATGAATAGGCGTTTAAGACACTTAACATGTATTTATTTCTTTCAATAATTTAAATGCGAATATTTTAATATTCAAGCGCTTCCTAGAACATAAACATTATACAATAGGCGCTTCCTAGAAAACAGGCAGTTTTAATAAATAAATCATCAAGATTTTCATAATTCTTAAATTATAAGTTTGCGATAAAGTTAAAATGCTTGTGCTTGTAGGTATCCTAGGCCTAAGTCTAGAGGCCTATGATAGGCCTAAACGGTGTTTAATGATATTATTTGAAAACGGAAAGATATACGAATTATTTAAAGAATGAGAGAGAGAACTAAATCGCTCAACCTTTTATTTTAACTGGAGCTATAAATTATTATGCATTAACAAAAAGTGTTTTATCTTCCTATAAGTCTAGTAGCTTATGTAGGCCATAATGGGATAAAATTATTAGAATATACAGTACTTTATTTGCTAATATGGAAGCTGTTAAACTTTTAAGTAGCCGATTTATTTATAAAATATTTGCAAATGTATAAATCAATGCCAGATTGGCGTTTTCGTCTAAACATGCTTGCTCTTTATGAAAAATTATTGGAATGCGAAGAATATTTTGATGTTTGTAGTTTAGAAAGTAGGCCTAGAGCAGTCTAAACAAAATTAAATAGGAAAGTCGATACCATATCTTCTATTGTAAAACAATTATTTGGCATTAATTTATTTTGTTAGAAAATGTATTAGTTCTGATGATCTTAATTGCAAAATGTGTATAACTAAATATAAATTTCGAATTATAAATATACAAACTTAAATATTTGTAGATAATTCTTTCGAAAGAAGAATTTCTCTTTCGTAATTTATAAGAAAATAATAGGCTATGGATATTTAATTTTTCTGTTTTCATTAATGTCGAGGCTTTATCTCAAGTTTTACAGATCCTAGTTACTGTAAACGAATATACTGTAGTTATAATTAAGAACTGAAACCAGTAAAATAATTCACCATCTCGTGGTTTCAAACGGAAACCATAAACAAATTCTTTTTTTAATTTTTCATACGTATAGGCCTAAGTTATTATTCATAAATTTTCTCCTGTAGAATAAGCAGTTATGCATTTTAAAAATTTTTGTTACGTAAACATGAACCGATAATATTTTCGAATGATAACGATAAAACTGTTATGGATTCTTAAAATATACGCTTATATTATTTATTTTTAACTTTAATCCATTCTTCGAGAGCAATACAACTGATCGTTTCTAAAATACGCAAACTTATTTTCTAACTTTTATAGTAAGAAAAGCATTAGATAATTTTCGATTATTACACAACGTGAAAATGTTTTATAACTGTCCTGATGATACATACTTTCTATTTAAATGCATCGAAACGATAAACACGTTCTTTTTCTATGTTCACTTTTGTAATAATTCATCATTCTAAACGCATAATTCATAATTTATGATAGTAAGAATAAATTTAAATATTTTAGATTGAGAACAGTAAGAAAATCAATTATTTAAATAAATAAAGGAAAATTTTAAAATAACAGAAAAATAAAACGTCTAGTCTAAAAGTAAATATAGACTAGCCTATTTATAATTTAGATCCAGCAAGAGATCTAACACAGTCTAATGCCGATCAATAGCATAAACTATATAGAACATATTTTGAATTTCATTTTTTAATGCAATAAATTATATAATTATTTAGTTCGTTCATAATTAAAATTAATAATAATATTCATAGATTTTAATTAGGCCTATAAATGCTAGTTATTTTTTGTAAACATTGTTATTTTTGTCTTTTTTTAATATCATTCACATTCGAGCTACTTTATAATTTTTACTTTACATGCTAAGAATACAACATTATTACCATTTTAAATCGATGATATTATTCTATGCATAAACTAAGATTATTGTTAAAAATTTTAAGATTATGTTTATAAATGAGCAATTTTCTCATACAACATCGGATGCTCTTAGGCATTAAATAATGTTCGCTATATGAACTGAATATATATATATATGTTTAGACCTATATATATATAAAATTGGTCACAGAAAGTAATTCTTAATATAAAGAATAGAACATGAATATACTTCCAACACAGAAGTAGGATTTCTATACAGGATATATATCACATCTTACAAGTTAGAATGGTTGAATTATTTTTATGATTTAGTAATATATTATTATCCGAGGGAAAATGATGAAACTTTCTATAACAGTAGGGTCTACATGGACTAATTCTAATGCGTATGAAAGCAGATAGGCCTATAACTTTCAAAATACTACAAACAAAGCTCTCTCAAATATTTTTAAGTTAAATTAAAGTGATTTCTATCATTCTAAACAATTTGTTAACTGTAAATCTGAAGACCGAATAATATAATTGACATATATAGTTTACAGTTAAAATAATATTTTATTAATGTAGATCTCCTTCATAAACATATATAATTCTTCAAGAATTTAAAATGAAAATATAGGCATTTAGAAAATTGCTAGTGGTTTGAAATTTATCATATCCAAGTAAATATACAAAAAGAAAAAGGAG
>WUQG02291271.1:0-19525 GCA_011317285.2 Androctonus mauritanicus | reverse complement strand
ACTGATGTAGTGATTGGGTCCATGTCAACAATATGTTGTGACTGTAAAGCTCTTAGACTTAAAGATGAGAGTTAAGGAATTACTTTTAAAGATTTAATAAAATATTATTTATCTTTCAAATTCTATTAAATTCATTTTTATGTGCAACAAGGTGCACGGGTACTGCTAGTGTATATATATATATATCCACAAGTACCACATACCATACCTTGTGTACCATATACATAAGTACATCCATGTACTTATGTATATGGATGTATTAATAAGATTTTTTTTTGTTTAATGCTTTGGAATAATCTGAAAATCTAGCTTAGTTAAAAATGCGATTTCATTTGGACTGGTAATCAACAGTCTGATGATTTCTCTGGAGAGATTTATGATGAAACAAAATAAGACATTTCGATCGAAATAAATAAATTTAATGAAGAGGTTAATTAGGAAAATATTAATAATAGCGCTTGTTAGAAAGATTGTGTCTTTTTTTTTTATTGCAGAAATCATATTTTGTATCGAAATTTCTGGAGGAAAAGCGTTTTCTTTGAAGAAACAAATAAATTTTCTTTCTAAGTCGTATGAAATATTCATAATAGATCTAGGTATTTTTTTTTATTTTATTATAAAACGTATGAAAATATTCAGGATTTTAGTATGGAAGCAAAACGAAACCTATTCGAAGAAATTCTTCAAAGAAAAATAAAAGTTGTTCATGATCAAATATACGTAAAAAGAAGAAAAATATACAAAGAAAACTGTAGAAAAGGAAACAAGATTTTTTTTCCTTAACGGATAGACTTCGGTGAGGGGAATTTTAAATAAGAAATAAATGATGAATGTTTTTTAAATATTTTCTATTTTATGAAGTAAAAAAAAAAATCTTATAAATCTTCGTGATTTTATTTTAAAAATATTTCGTACTTTGCTTGGAAATTTTTTTCCGGAATCAAACAAAATGTAGAATTTTTCAAAAATATAAAATATTCGTTTTAATATATTTATTATAAGTTAAACAAGAAGAAGAAGAAAAAAAAACATTTACGTAATTTCATTCCACGATTATCAGCCGATTTTGCTAAGAAAAAAAAAATAAAAAAGCACATCATTAAAAAAAAAAAGTTTATCACTCTGGATGGTAAACGATAGATCTAACAGATGAAGCTAGAAGGGACAAGAAACAGTAAAAGATAAATTTGTCAAGTGAAACATTAAACAGACAGATCTTTTAGATGAGACAGTAAACGACAAGTTTAACAGATGAAGCTGTAAAAAAAAAAATAAGTTCTTTGGGTGCAGTTCTAAGACAAAGTTCTCTATTAGAACAGTAAAAGACCAAGTTCAGAAACTGAAACGGTATCGGTAAATTTAAGCATCCAAAACATTAAAAAAAAACAATAATAATAAAAAATAAAAAATATTAAATGGAATGATTTAAGGTTGAAATCGTAAAACAAAAATTTAATAAAACTTGGATATTCGAGCCAACCGAAACGTAAAAATATATAAAAATCTACAGAAAGAGATGTTTCAAGAAGTTTCTCTTTCTAAAAGACAGAAAACACATAAATATATAAAGAAAAATAAAGAAAAATTGGCTATAAAAAATTTAATAAAGTAATAATATTAATAAATATTTTAAATTCTTAATAATTAAAAAAAAAAAAAAGATAGAAAGATATACAGTAATAAAAAAAAAATTCTGTCAAATCTTAAACAATTCGAAAACGAAAAAAATATATATTTTTTTTACGTTAAACAGTTATTTACTCTCTAATCAAGAAGTACACGTTTAATTAGTTTTGCTCTAATTATGTAAAGTCATTCAAAAATAAAATAAATGGTTAATTAATCAGATTAGAAAAGGGGAGGGGGAAAAAAAAAGAAATTTAACACATTTTGACAAACTACCTACGACGTAATCGATAAATTTGCGGTTTATGTTGGAGAATGATTTATGGTAGAGAGTTTAACTTAAACCAAGTTTTATGTTACTTTCACTTAATACCTTTGTTTCAAATTAATTTCCCTCAGATGAAAATATAATCACTGATAATGTATGAGGTTTTAGAATTCAATTATCGCAAAGCGATATATTTTAAAATTATCCAATTACCTCAAACTGTATGTATGTGTGTGTATGTGTAGAAGGGAAGGCTTATCACCAAACTCGAGACAGCCGCTACCGAAAAAGCATTACCGAAATGAGTTCGATGATTAATTTCTGATCAGAAATATTTCTTTTGCTATCTTAAGAAGGTAAAAATTTCTCCTGGATTTTTCTCGATAGAATATTTTCTTCGGAAGATATTCCCCGGGGAAATTAAAGGACGGAAATTAGAAATTTCCTTATAAAGGAGAAGGAAATAAAAAAAAATACATCAAATATTTTGCTAATTTTAATGTTTGAGAGGAAATAAATAAATTCTATGAGTGGAGAAGGATTTATATTAAGCGGGATTCTTTTATTTAACCGACGATATTATGGTTTATATTGAGGAAGTTGTTAATATAATTTAGATATTTTCATCTCGGAAATTTAATTGAATAAATTCCGTACATTTATCAGATTTAATTTGAGTCTATTTAGAGAAATTGCTTTAGGTTGTAAGATATTTCACGGAGAACAAATGAATTCAAATGAAATTATTGTCAAATTTTCTCAAAGTAATATAAATTTCTTCGCATTAATTAAACAGACGTCAAATTATTTTCCTTATTTAACTAGATTTCCTCTAATAAATAACATTAGTTATTTATTAGAGGAAATCTAGTTAACATGAACATTCGTTTGTGTTTTCTAACTAGGACGAATGTTCTAGTAAACATTCAGTAAAATATTCACTAGCATTAGCGAATGTTTCTATGTATTAGCGAATATTCACTAGTATTAGAGAATGTTTCTATGTTTGGTAATGAACGAATGTTAACTAGAACATTCGTTCATTACTAAACATAGAAACATTTCGTTCTAATACTATTAGTATAGAATATTCGTATTATACTAATAGTAAACCAAATTCAAACCCATTGACTAGAACGAATGTTCTAGTTAATGGGTTAAAATTTAGTTTAGTTAGTTAACATTCATAAAATCTAGTTCATAGTAATTCATAGATAACATTAGTAAAATCTAGTTAACATTCGTTCTAATTAATGTAATTCTAATTAACATTCGTTCATATTTCGAAACACGAACATGTTTGAACGAATGTTTCAACGAAAAACATGAACATTCATTCGTGTATTCGTTCAAGCATTCGTTAACGAAACATGAACATTCACGTTTCATTATTTAGAAAGCATAAATGGTCATGTTTTCTAAAAATGTTCTAATGATTTGTTCACGCTTTCTAAAAATGTTCTAATGAATTTGTTCGTGTTTTCTAAAAATGTTCTAATGAAATGTTTATGTTCTAAACAGGGTCTACAGAAGTATTCATATTTTCGTGAACATTCATGTTTTCTTAAAGTGTTCTAATGAAATGTGTCGTTAGAGAAGCATAAACTTTCATGTTTTAATTATTTAGGAAACATGAAAAACACCACGAAAACATGAAAACATGAAAAAAAGTTATAATTTAAATAACAATTTTGAAAATATTTGATAACCTCATCTATCTCAAAATAATTCAAGAAAATCGTTTTAAATCAAAATTATCTTCTTTATCTTATAAAAATATATTTAAAAATTTCTAAATATTATTTATATGTTTTCAAATACAAGAAATTAAAAAAAAAAATTGTTTATCTGGAATTAAGATAGTTCGGTACTCAAAAAAACTTGTACATCGTTAGTAAGTTCATTTGGGAATTTATCTTTCGAAAATTATCTAAATTAATGTTTATTTTGAGAAACTTACTTAATTTAACTTTGGTTTTAAGGATTAAAACCAAAAGGTTTTATCTTTAACACCAGAGGTTTCTAAGGATAAAACTTTTGATCCTTAGAACCAAAGGGACCAAAGGATTCTTAACCCTTTAGTTCATAGAACGAAAAGATCTTTTCCTTAGAAAAGTTATATTTTATTTAAAAACTTATATATTTTGGTTCTAAGGACCAAAGGGATCAAAGAGTTAAGAACCCTTTGGTCCTTAGAACAAAAAGGCTTTATCCTTAGAAAAGGTTATATTTTATTTGAAAATATATAGTGTGGTTCTAAGGACCAAAGAGTTCCTTAGAAGCAAACCTTTAAAACCAGACCTATAAAAATCTTTTCTAAGGTTTTACCTGTAACCTAAACCTATAAAATACCTACCTATAAAACCAAACCTATAAAATATAACCTTTTCTAAGGTTTTATCCTTAGAAAAGGTTATATTTTATTTAAAAACTAGACATAAATATTCATTCTGTTCCCCTACCTGTAACAATGGATGAAGGAAATAAAAATTCCTCTCTATTGAATTACATTACAGATCTCTGTTATTTTTCTAGATCGTTAACTTATATGCATGTATACAGATAACATCGATGCATAAACGCTTAGAAAATTTATTTATCAGATTTGATTTTAACGATTAATTTCCACTCTTATCAATTTTCTTTTGTCGGAGAGAAAGAGAAGGAAGAGTAGATTATATGAAAATTGCGACCACTGGGAGTCTTTAAGAGATAAAGAAAAGTTTAAAAATTATAGCTGTAACCATCGACATTTCTTATCCTGGCAATAATGAAGCCGGGTCAATGAAGCGAATGGCCACATAAACGGTCATTATTGCTCTTGATGAGACGTGTTGAGATCAAAAGAGTAGAGTGATGCGGTGAAACAATGAAGACTACTACTACTACTATTGTGTGCTGCTGCTGCTGCTGCTGCTCTTACCACTACAAAGTTAGTTTACAAATTGATGCTCAATTTAGTTTGCCATTTAGTGATAAATGTCGTTTTAAAAAGCTAGCGGTTAGACGTTTGTTATTATTATTTTTTTCTCTTTCGAGTAAAGAATTGGCGTGAGTTTGCCAATTTATCTGTAACCTAAGTTTCGATCAGATTAACTTCTTGCACAGAAAGAAAAAAAAAATGGTTGAGTGGTTAATGTGCACAATTAAGATGAAAGTAGCATCCACTAGCAATTGCTATTATTTCTATAAAAGACGATGTTTCTGAATGTAAACACTTAACATGGTTCGAGCGACATGTGTATCAAAAAAGTAAGTTGATTTTGGAATAGAATAAAAAATAATAATAATAAAAATTCGAACGAAAAAAAAAATTACTCGAGAAGGTAATATTCAATTTTGACGAATAGCGTTTTTATTGATTTCGACATTTTTTTAAATTAATGAAACTTTCAGAACTGATATAAAAATAATTTTTTTTTTTTCAAATAAGAAGTTGTTTTTTTTAAAAAAAAAATAAACAAAAGTTAATTATAAATATTGTTTTTGTTTTTTTTTCTCTTCTAGAAACAAGTTGCAGATCAAAAGAAAGGACAACAAAGTCGCGCGAAGAAGCATTCAAAAAAGACTTCCACGTCGTGTCACCCGAAAATAAATTACGAGGAAGAAAAGGAAGACATAAAACCATTAATGGCAGACGATGCCGTTAGTCGGATTAGTTGTAAATATGAACTTTACTTTTTTTTTTGTTTATGTCATTTGTTTTAAAATTTGAGTAGATCTATGATATATGTGTTTGTGAATTTAAACAGATTACGATGGCCCGTTCCAAACGACATCGTTGAGTAACCAGGATATCTTAGGTTTGGGTATTTTGTTTATAGATTTATAAACGTAATTTTTTTGTTTTTTTTTTTTTTAATTAGATATATGAACCATCCGAAAAGTTCTTCAAAATTACTGGATTGTTGTCTTTTTAAAACATTACTGCATTCTTAAAGTCAAAAAACTGAAATTAATTTTTCTCACGCGAGTGAAAATATCGTCAAGACATTTTAAAAAAAAAAATCTGTTTTTAATAAGTTTAAAATATCTACTACAGTTTTTTTTTCTCTCTTTAAGGCAATTTTCCAATAAAGTTTTTGAAATTCCGATAAAAATTTCATCAACTAAAAATGTGCACATTTGCAAATTTTAAAGATTACAAGTTAAAACAGCTAAATTTGCTAAAATGCTGAGGAAATTTTTTTTTTTCTGTTTCCAAGTTACAATTTTTCTCGGTTTTTCCTGTTATCGGATGACAGTAAAGAAGAAGAAAAAAAAAAAAAAATACGAGCGAGAAATGAAACCCGAACCTAAATAAGATGCTTGAAATCATTTTGAACACACAACATACATCTTCGACCAAAATCGATTGACAGCAACATGTTCTTATTTCACATATTTTTCTTTCTTTTTTTTTTTTTTGTTATTTTTATCCGAACACATGCTGCAGTAAGTAAATTTTTATAACATAATAGAGCTTTTAAAAAAAAGATTCGAAATAATTGCAAAACGTGCAATTAAATCCGTTCACTTCACTGTTTTAATCTGATTTTTCTCCGTATTTTTATAATGACGTAAAGGCAACATCTTATTTGCAATGCTCCTTAATGAACGGAAATATAATTTAATGCCTTTTTTTTTCTTAATTTAGATTTTATTTCGATAAAGATAAACTTTAAAAAAAAAAAATAATAAGAAGAAGAAGAAGAAGAAATAACAATCGAACAAATAAGATTTGAAAATCGGATTTAAGTAAACATATGCTAATGTGGTTAGTAAATAGAATTACCGGGGAATCTTCTGATGCTTCTATTAAGTAGATTTCCATACAGAGGACTTTCTTCATTAAATTCCATTCCGGGTTTCCGAGAAATATCTTCTTTTGTCGTTCGATATTTCCACTAGATGTTTTGTGAAGTATTTTAAAACTTGTTTTTTTTTTCGTTTTTTATGCGACTCTGTTAGTTTTATCAAGTGCTTTACATAAAAAAATATCTTAATATTTGTTTTTTTTCTTTTCGATGTACTTTCGAAATTATTAAAAGCTTTAGAATTTTATCCGTTTTACAAGTAAAGATTGGTTTATAATTAAATATTTTACTCGGATTTTTCTTTGTAGATCTTTTTTTTTCCTTATCATAGGACGTGGTGGACGTTTAGGGAAGAGTTGCCTAGTTGCCTATAGCGTACTGGTCACCTAAATCGTATATGATACCTAAATCGGTAGCTATCAAGTACCTAAATCGTACCTGGTAATCGGTAGCTATCAGGTACCTAAATCGTACCTGGTAGGTGACAAATAATTTAAAAAAAGCGAAATAATTCGACAAACACTTCCATCCATATAGGAGAGAGTTGCCTATTGCGTACTGGTCACCTAAATCGTGCCTAATAGCTATTTCGTTACGTATCGATTGTATGTAACGAAACAGCTATCAGGTACGATTTAAGTGACAGTATGCAATAGGCAACTCTCCCCTATATGGATGGAAATGTTTGTCGAATTATTTCGTTTTTTTTTTTAAATTGTTTGTCACCTTAAAAAACCTTTCTATTTTTCTTCAGTTACTCGAAATATAGTAAACTGAAGAGGAGCAAATAAGCCCGAAGTGCATTTTTATATCTGTGGACAGATACTAATTTTATTACAGAAGCTCTAGGGAGCTCAAAGTTTGGATGAAGGCTGGACAATGATTAAAATTAAACAGTCGAATCTGATTTATCTCGATTGAGTTAGTTTCCTGCGGAAAGATGAAACTTTCAAGATGAAAACACTATCGTAGACGTTAGCGATAATTAATCCGTCTGTTGCTTCTTCATCTAGAACACGTTAACTTTATAAAACAAAAATAAAAGAAAAAAAACCGAAAATATCAAATAATAAAGTTAAAAGAAAACATTAAAAAAAAAAAAACGTTAAAAATGAGGTTTATAGTATTTGTGAAATAAGTTTTTATTATCTATTCAATTATTTGTTGAAAATATCGGATAATTTTATATTTTCTTTAGAGTTTTTTATCTTCTTTTTTCTTCTTTGAAACAATCCTTTCAAGTTCATTGAACAGTAAGAAAGGATATGGTTGTTATCATACTCAAGTTGCTTAAGAACTTCTTTCTGTATCATGCTATTCCTCTCAAAGTTTGTATATCTATATATATTTTTTTTTTTCTTTTCTACTCAGTACGAAGTTTCATTTTTTTTTCTTCTTCTTGCTTTAAAAAATATATATATATATATATATAAATAAATAAATATTTGCCCTTGATTAAAATTAGAATTCCACTGCAACAGAAATAACTTTTTGGCAAAAATATGGATTCCTATTTTCTAAAATATTTAAAATATAAACATTCAAACACCTATTTCGTCACACGTAAAATTCGCGTAAGAAACTAGGTATCAAATATTCATTTTGATAAAAAAAAAAAAAAGTAGTAATACATAAACTTATATGTATATTTTCTGTTTATGCCTTAAGAATTCGTGATTCCGAATATATTTTTCTTCGACTTCTATTGAATTTTGTCTTAAACACATTCGACTTACGATGAATCATTCCATTCTTTATGCTATTGATAAACGCATTTAAAAATGATTTTTTTGCTCTGATTTTCTGCTGAGATGAATTAAACCAATGCCATCGCATTCAATCGAGAATTTCTTAAAGTTTTGTGATAATGTTGCATCATTAAACGAAGCAATACAACGTTACGCGCGCTAAGCCAACGATATCGAATTTTCGAAACGTTAGTTTATCGAAACAAATTTTTTTTTTTCTTTTTTAACATATACAGTTGATAGATATTGCACGAAAATCTCGACAATAATAACACAAAACATTTGTGTTCTTACGTGTACTTCTGGACTTATAAGAAAACTGTCACCTCGACTTAAGAAATGCATTTTGCTTCGCTTCTCTTTCCCTATACGGATTCGGTTGTCATCTATAAAAGAACAAGAAAATCGATAACCAGTTGTATATGTTATGGATAAAAAAAAAAGCATCGACCCGATCATTCAAAAGATTGATTTTGATATATTATCCAAAATCTTACAAAGAAAAAAAAATATATATATAGACTATAATTGGTTGAATTCTGTTTATTTTGTCTCGGTACAAAAAACAGGCAGTTTGTCCTTATTCGAAATTTTCTTTTATATATTTTGCTTCATTCTTCTGAGTTTTCACTTTACAAACTGAAGAGGAATTTTTAAAATGGAATAAGTTATATATATATATATAATACAAGTCATAAGGTTCCCATAAAAGAAGTTTGTTCACGCTTGCACAAGCATGAAATTAGAGAATCACTTTCCTCTTAGTAGGTCTATCGGAGGATAATGCACTATGCAGGATAAAGATAATTCCGAATGCAATACTACTTTTAATTTCTTTTAAAAATATCTAAAGTTTTCTTTCGGAAAAACCAAAACTCTCGATTTATTGCACCGTTTCAGTAGAAGAATTTCGTGAGCATTTTTTTTTTTTTTTTGTCTTTATTTTTTATCGTTCTACATAAAAAGCATATTACAAAAGATCAAGTTAATAGTCTAACCTTTATCTCGATCCTCCATAATTTTGTTTCCACGTAAACATTCCGTAATTCGTACTTTTAAAGCAAAGATGGCGACTGTTGTCGTCCCATTAAAAAAAAAAAGAAAGAAAGAAAAACGTAAGAAAATCGAAGAAAAAAAATATATAAATTAATCAGAATTTGATCGGAAATATTTTATATGTTTGAAGTACGCGTATGACATTGGTGTTTCTTCTCGTGATTACTTTTCTACAGAGGAAAAAAAAAAATGTTTTTTTTTCTGTTATGCCATATTAATAACGCGAAACTTAGAACGAAAATAAATAAAATCTAATCAAAAATTATAATTGGACTTGTATTTTTAAATTCCGAATAATAGCATTTTTTTCCGATTAAATTTTTCTTTACTAATCGATTTAAATTTTAATAACGATGTTCAAAATCGATTTTTCTATAAGCGCGCTTAATAGAGCGTATTATTAATATTTTTATAATTTAAATCGATTTACTAAATTATTATTATTATTATTTTTTGCAAAGAACTGTATATAAGTATATAAAATGGATTTTATACATTTTTTTTTTTTTTTTTGGTGAGAGGATCAAGTAAAGATGGAGTTCGGGTGAGATCGCATCTGTCCAGAGCTCTATTCGGAATTGAAAGAGTGACAAAATAATCTCTCTATTATACTTAACGGGATACGAAAGATTCTCGGAAGTTTTCTATAAGTCTTTAAAAGATATTTCGAGTTTGAATAGAAACCTTCTGGTAGTAGTAGTAGTAGTAGTAGTAGTAGTACTTCGTGTAACTGCTAAATCGTAAAATGAACTTATCTAAATTCACCTGTCAAAGAACTCCACCCAATGGGTTCCGAACATGCATATCAAGGATGAAGATGTCAAACTTCTCGTACCGAATGCATCGTTGCACTGATGACTCTGTAATTTATTTTATTTTATTTTTTTCCCCTAGAAGTTAACCCGTAATAATGATCTCTATTTTTTTTGTTTTTCTTTATTTAATTTTATTTTTTAAACCGTTCAAAATTTAATTTTAATGCGCTTCGACGCAATCTTAAGCAGAGCCTTTAAAGATAAACTTGGTTAATTACTCGATCCCGTAAGACAAAGGACACACACACACACACACACACTCGGCTTTCTTAATAATGAAAGACTGTAAGTTAATCTGATGAAACAATTAAGTGTTTATGGAAAGATAAAAGATATAATTAATTTATAATTAAATAAAACTTCTCGAAAACGAACGACTGAAAAGTTCTCGAATCAGTTGTTGATAATTCTTTCATTCTCCATATTTTCGTTTTGCGTTTTACAACTTGCAAAATTAAAGAAATCGATTTTGAAAAATAGAAAAATCGTTTAAAAAAAGAGGAAGAAAGAGGGGAAAAAATACAAATTAATCAATCAGAAAGAAGAAAAACTAATGCAAAAATTCCGTCTTGAAAGCTTTTATGATCAGTTCTTAAATTAAAATATTTATTTCTTAATTAAATAATATTAAACGAATCATTTACTTATTTTTTTTTCGATATTTAATCTTCGATATAAAAAAAAAAATTGGGCATTTTCTACAGAAAACTCTCCCCTATACGTTTTATAGAAGAAAAAAAACCCATTAAACGACTACAAAATTCTTAAATCTACTTTTCTTAAATGGAATGATTTAATCGTGTTTAATTAATTAAAATTACTTTGCAAGTTTTTAATTATTCATAATATTGTTTGCTTATTTTATTTCACGTACGAAATGGCAAGAATAAAAGTCGTAAGCAGTTTAATATACGCAAAACAAAAGGTATTTAAGCAAGTTATGAGTCAATTTTAGAACGATTCTACCTAATGTCGAAAGTTGTTTACCGTAAATTCTGTGAGATAAATCATTTTTAGCCTTCTAAACTGGATACGCAAAAATAATTATAACATAAGGTGTCCATATTAATACGCTGTATTCGATACAATACAGGTTTAGGATAGATTTATCAGAAGTTTCACTGTAAAAATATCGAACGTGGAAGTGAGAAAATGATAAAAAAAATATATATATAGCCCGAGATGTTTCGAGGAAAAAAGTCTATAATGTTGTGAAAAAAAATCTGCGATGAATATCTTATAACGTTATGACAAGACCAGACCGTGTGAAAATAAATCACTTCTCGCAATGGCATGGAATGAATTAACATTATCATCCGAACGATGAACTTGTTTTCAGTGCATAGTTTGTCCGCATATACTTGGAGGAAGATGAATAATTTAAATATTCTGAGTAAAGAAACTTCGAATGTTAGTTAGGAAGTCTAAAATTAAGTTTTGTTGGCTGTTATTATCTAATCATGTTATATAGATCGCCATCTGTTATGTTTAGAATTTTTTTTTTTTTTTATTAAAATCTACTTTTTTTATGTGAAATATGTTTTTTTTTTTAAGAGAGAGTATCAATTTTTTAAATAGGCAGAGATTTTTTTTCACTCTATCTGTGTACGTGTTCGATTTTTATCTGTTCGAAGTGAGTTAGGTGCATTAAAGTAATATTTTTTTTCTTTTTCAAAGGATAAAAAATTGATATCTTTCGAAATTTATTATGTAGAAAGCCGAACGTTTTTATCGAATTAGATTTTAATAATTCTCAAAATTTCATTTTTTATCAATAAAATTTGGATAACTATTCCCGAAAACGTGTTACAGTTTGTAACTGTAGCAGCATCATCATCATCATCAAAACACATTATTCAGCAGATTGATGTAATTTATCAAAGTAGATAGTTTTCGTATGTTATACTCTTATCGACTTTTATGAAATTTTGCGATTTCTGTGTACATATTTGTAATTTTTATCATAAAAATAACAGATCTCGTCCTTGCAGAAAGTTATTTGCATCTCATCATGTAAATTTTGTTGTATTTTCTGTTTTTTTTTAAGTCATTATTTTAGAGTTTACAATTTTTCCAATTTATCGAATTTCTTTTGTTAGCGCTACGAGATTCGGTGATTATACCGTGTAAGAATAATTAAATATTCATTTTATTCAATAAATAAATATTAGAATTTATGTACTCCAAGCTGGAGTGAGTACACCAAGTCGATGTAACGATATTCTTAGAGCATTAAACAATCAAAGGAGCGTTTATTTTAAGCTCCGATTTAAAATTAAGTCCTTCTCTGCTAACTTTCTATTTCTATCGATCACCGGGTAGCATTATCATTAAAAGTTTATAAACTAACAGCAGATTAGTCTGGGCAAATCCTAATTCTTCTAAGAAACTGAAGGAATGAAGTACAGCATTATATAAAAAAAAAAAGACAAGGAAAAATGCGAAAATTTTACTCACAAAAATATCTCTGGATGATGGTAATGGCGTAAATAAAAAAATATGAGATTTTTTTTCAGTTTTCTTTCATCTACGATCAAAATTTATTATCAGATAAAAGCGCGCAAGTCAACTAAATTTAATCCGCTATGTTCACCAAAGGTAAGAACACATAAGTCGAAATTGTTAATTTATGATTTATGTGTTTATCTCATCATTCTTGAGATATGTCCTATCGTAAAATTTAATAGACTATATCCATTTTCTTATTTGTGATCCCGAAAATATCAGTGCGTATTTTAGTGCCCGTGTAGAGCAATATCGAATTCTGTAGTGCAATTTTCCTATAATATATAATGGAAATAACATGTATCTCGACATATTTTCTCTATAATAAATTAAAATTTTTAAATATATATATATATATTTTTATATATTTTCTCATCGTAATTTATAGATTACGATAAAATTAAGTCCTTTGCTAACTTATTATTTCTATCGATCACTAGGTAGCATCGTCATTTGAAAGTTTATAAACTAACAGCAGATTAGTCTGGGCAAATCCTAATTCTTCTAAGAACTGACGGTATGAAGTACAGTATCGTTAAAATTATTTAACACAATTTAGTGCTACAATTTTATACAAATTTTTGATAATTACTATATTCTAACTTCCATTTACGACGCTCTTTATACAGCGTGAGCCAAAAGTCACTGTGTACGTGGTAAGAACATACAAATACAACTACTACAAATGTATTTTCCACAATAAATGCTGCAAATGTCCTCCTTTCGTGTATAGACACGCATCCACACGCTGGAACATGTCACAAAGACACGTGACAGTTTCAACGGAGAAATGTAGTGATGGCTTCTTGTAGTTGAGATCATTTTCTCTCTTGTAAACAGAATTTTTCAGCAAAGCCCACAGATAATGATCTGGAGATGTGAAATTGGACAAACGTGGTGACCACATAATTTTTATAAATACGCTGTTTGACGTTTTTTATTCAATTATTTATTAATTATCACAGCACTTAAGATGATTTTTTTGCTCTCCCTGTATTTCTATATATATATATATTTTTATCGAATTTTTAAGTGAAAAATTCAATTTAAACGTCTTCTCGACTTCTGATTTATTCAGACCGGAAAATGCTTAAAGAGAAAATTCGTTTTGTAATATCCCAGATCTAGAATGAATGATTGGATCTATAAGGCGATAATTTTACGTGACGTATTCGATAATCAGTTATTGATTGTTTCCTGAAGACTGTAATTTCTTCTAAAATCCCAGAACGCGAGGTAATTCAATATTCCTTATACTTTATATCCTTCGTCGGTGAAGCGTACTGCAGCACAGACACTTGAATACATTTCCACCATTGTAAAGGCGATTTTAGAATTTAACTCACGTAACTGATGAAATTTTAAGAGATAGTTCGAATTTTATATAAATTAAAATTTTACAGAGATTAAGTACATTATTTAAAAAGTCGTTTTTATAAAGTAAGCCACTTCTATTATGCTTATGAATAATCGTACGTATTAACAGGAACTCGGGTTAACTTATGCATGTTAAAGAAAATTTTAAACTTTAAATATTTATGCCGAAGTAAATGATGTTTTACTGTAACACAGTTTTTTTTTTGTAGAAACAAATTTATAATATATGAGGTTAGAAACAAAAAAAACTTTAAAATTAGGTTTTAAAACTTAAAAAATTTATATTTTTTTTTATTAAAGTAAGTTGCTGAAACGATACCGACTGTTATGGCTGCAAGCGAGTCTAAATCTTCTTTCTTTTTGTAAATAATCTTTCAATAATGTTTTTAAACTAAAAATATATATATATAAAGTTTGATATTTTATGTATTTTTTTGTCCTTGGAGTTTCAGAATTTAAGCATTTTATGCTTAAATAAAATGCTTAAATTCTGAACTCCAAGGAACTCTCTATACATAATGCTAGTTAATTCTGTTGTTTTGTTCTTATGTCGTTCTGTACGTTTCGCATGATATCTGTTATTTTTACGTGTATCGAACCAAAATTTAGAAGTTAGGTTCCGTTTTGAATACTTAGAAAATGTTTAAAATTGAATTTTTGCCCTTTGGCTTTTTAAGTTTGCTTTTGCATGCATTGAATACATTTTAGAATTTAAAATTCTGTGTAAAATACAGTAGTATAAACTAGTAAAATGTTTAGGTCGCTTTCGAAAGGAAAGATAGCAAACATGATAACCTTAATGATCCTGAAACATAATGATCTTAGTGACCTGAAACATAATGCTCTTAGTGATTCATGATGGTTCATGAATCTTATAAACGTCACTTTCCTTTGGAAAGTGTCGTTTATAAGATGTGTCCCTCGCTGATAATTTTTGAGAAATCGGTACAGTTTCATAAAATTCGATGATAATTGTTCTGCCATTAAAGATAACTTGAGCCGCATCCGTTAACTCTCCAACTTTAGTCATTTAAAAATGGAGGATGTTCAAACTGCAGCGATTTCTCCTTAATGGCTTTTGAACTCTTCGATTATTTTTCGCGAAATTCGGCAGAATGGTCAAATCACTCGATTATTTTTCGCGAAATTCGGCAGAATGGTCAAATCACTAAAGCTGACTTCGATATAAGATTAGTTAACTCGCTAGTTTCATTCGTTACACAATGGCGAACGTTCAAACTTTCTAATGTTTCCCTGTAACAACTCTGAACTCTCTACATGATAGATTTTGGTGACATTTAAAACGTAGAATTTATATCATCGAAAGTGATTTTAAACCATTTAATTCTCTCTAGAAGGACTCGTTAAAAGAAATTAGAGATTGATCATTTTTAATAAAATTTTCAAAAGTTTCCCATTTGAAACAGGTTAAATACGCTAAATCTTAATTAAGTTTTTGTTTTAATAGAAATAAAGCTAATTTACTTAATATTATAGATAATAGAAAGCTAATTTAATATAATTTAAATTTGAAAATTCTAAATTAAAAAATTAATTGTTAAATTTGTAACTAGAAACTTAAATTGCATTCGAGTCCATACCGAAAATTGCCCGAAGAAAAATCAAATTTTCTTTTTTTCTTTCTAGATTTTCTGATTATTTCTAGATCTCATTACATCTATATATATATTATATTATAGCATATATGTATATATATAAGCATAGAACAAGCATAGAATTAAATCTATATAAGATTTAATTCTATGCTTGTTCTATGCTTATATATATATAAGTAATGAAATCTATGTTGCTCTATCTATATTGTTGTTGTTCTATGTTGTTCTATGCTTATATATATATATATATATGTGCTTGTATATATATATATATATATACAAGCACACAATCTTACATACAAGCATAGAATTAAATCTTCAAATAATTAATAAAGATTGTTTAAAAGCCAATGACAAAATCCAAACAATAATAATAATAAATTAGTTTAAAAATATTTATGTTAATAATTATAAAACCAACACAAATATTCCTAAAGTTACCATCATCATTAATTAAGAATTAACCACCAAATTAAAAATTAGATAAATTGAATTAGAAATTTAAAAATCAATCCATTAATTTTGAAGACGAGTAGTAGTTGATGAATTTTTAATTAATTTTATTTCATTTTACGAATTTTTTATTTTTATTTTTATTTTTTTATTTTTCCATCATAAATATAAATAAAACAAAAATTAATTATATTATTGTTATAATAAATTTTTACCGCATTTATTGATTGATTATATCAAAAAATTCTTTACTACTAAATGGATTTTCTTAAATATTTTTTCGTTTTTTCAGTTACGAAAGAATGCGAATTAAACTTTCAAATTGAATTTTTTTTTTTTTTTTTGATAAATAAAATACAAAAATTTCTCATAATCTTCCATTCGATTGAACTTAATAATTTATATTACTGAAGACGTTTTTAATGTTTTTTTTTTTTTAAATTTTTTGCAGTAATTTGCTATATGTAAATATAGAAAAATATCCTTGATGACTTTTCGGTATTTTATAATTGATTAATTTTTTTAAAAAATTCTAAAATTCTCTTGCAGAACACGTAGAAGATTCTGATGTAAACGATACGCAAGATAAATATCCTGTAAGAGAATATAAATTTTTTTTTTCTGTTTTTAACATCTTCTACCGAAAAAAAAAAATAATTATAATTTTAACTTTATGTAATTAAATGTAAGAATATATAAATCGGCAAACCGTACCGCTGTATGATTAGTGCGTAATGCAATTTATTTTATGTTGAACACGTGTATTGCATGAGTAATTCTTTCAGTGAAGTGATCATATTCGACCATAGAAAAGGATTCGGAAAAGATAAAATTTTGTTTCCTTGCACTTTTATGACATTTTGATGTAAGCTTATTCTTCTCAGGGAAGTCGAAAGATCAATTTTTATTCTGTACTCAACATGACTATGTTTATTTCAATTGTAGGAATATATATTTCGACATGACGAATTTTTCATTTTTTTTTTTTCTTTTATGAACGTAATAAAAAATATCTTTAGAAACGAGTATAATAAGAAAAATTATCTTTTTTTTTTTTTTTGAACAATATTTGAATAAAACCTTAATTTTTTTTTTTATTTTTTTTGCATCGATTCTTCTTGTTTAAGTGCGCGTATTGAAGCGATTTTTTTTTTATTCGGTTTCTTAAAAAATGTGCAAAAAATTCTCAATGAAAAGATACACACACACATATATATTTTTTTCCTTCTTTCATGCTTGACTATTTACGTTTGTCGCTTTAGAAACAGAATGATGAATTACAAATTTAAAAATCGATATATCATTAATGCCACCTGTCTATTTAACTTTCTTCGTTGAGTATTTTTATTACATTCTCTTTAATAATGACTTCACAGCTCCAAAAGAGAGTGAACCATTAACGATTATGATACGACACATTAAATGTTTTAGAAAAGGGGAAAAAAAAAAAAAAACTTATGGTACTTAACATCATTTTTTTTACATATAAAGATTGGAGAGAGCGTGGACATCACACACAATCTCTTTACTAGAAACTTAAGTTTCAATCTTCTAATCGTGCGATATCTTAAATACAAATTAAAACGTACATTTTAATACTTTTCTAATTAAGTGTTACTTAATTAGTTTTACTAATTAACCATTTCTAATCAAATAAAACTTCAGATGAACTATTACCACTGTTTAAAAGCTAATTTTCATGTTTAGTTCTTTAACTTAAAAATCTATCCGAGGCTCGAAATTTTGGTTAGAAGAAAGAAAAGAATACGTATACATATTGATTTATTTATTTATTCCCGAGATTCTCGAGCTTTTATTCTAATTGTATGCGTTTGAAATCAAATCTGCAAAGTTTGTTTAAGTGCGAGATACTTTAAAAGAACCATCGCATAATTGTGTTTGCTTAAATATATCAGAAAGTTTAAGTAGTTTCTGAAAGCGTAAAGAAGAACGAAGATTTTGTTAGCCTATAGTCAAAAGGATTAAAAGAATAAAAGATTAAAAAAAAAAAAAAAGAAAAGTGTAGAGTGCTCGAAAGTAAAATGCTGTTTAAATGATAAGATATCAAAGCAATCTTCGCGATATAAATAGCTAGTTAATTAATATATTTAATATTTAAAAAAAAATTATATAAAAAATTAAAATCGAATTCTGTAAATTTCGAGATTAATCGTAAATGTAATATTTTTATTTATTTGATTTTTAATCGAAGCATAAAATTTATTTATTTATTTATTTTTCCTCTGAGTTATAACTAGTTAATGTATTGATTCGTTAAGGAAATTATTCATTATTTATGAGTTAAATTCTCTAGGATCAAATAAATGAATCGTGGACGATTGTAAAGACTCCATGTCTATCTGGTATCATCTGCTGCACACTCATATCACATAAAAAAGACGGACATTACACTTTACATTCGAACAAAGAAGGCTACAAGGTAATGGATTTTTATGTTGAATTATATATATACAACGCCTTTAATAAATTATGCTTAATTATAATATAAAATTTTAATTTATTCACACGTTGATAGGTAATCCTGTTAGAATCCAGAAATAAAACGACAACCACACACATTATATCGACAGATTCTCTAGATGTGAGTCCGTCTAGTTATGCTATATTGAAGTAAGTAACCTTTTTATTCTTATGTCTGAACCATCTGTTACTTTTGTTTCTTTAATGGTGCATTACGCTTTATAACTTTTTATGATTTTCTTATTCTGATTCGTAGAAGAGATACATTGATCAATGTCCTCTAGAGCAGGGCTGTCCGACCCGCGGTCCGATATAAAATGGTAAACTTCATTAAAACTTATGAGATTTTTATGTACTTCATGAAGTTTTTATCATTTAAATATCTATCTACATTACATATTTCCGTTTTCTAAAATATATTTTTTATTTTTAGTGATTAAAACTTCTCGACTTGCTCAATGATTTAAAAAAAAAAAAAATTATGAACAAAAAAAAAAAAGTCAAAGATTATTATGCTACGATATTTTTGCTTAGTTGTCATGGTGGATATCGTACATTGTACATTATTTAATAACTTTTTTGCTTAACAACTATTGTTGGAATTACAGTAGAACCCCGTTTATACGTTTTTGAAGTGGGTTGATAAAAATTGTGTACAAGTGAGATTAATGTTAAAATGAAACTTTTTATTTTAACTTTAAATGTTAAAAAAATACATTAAAACTTAAAATTTAAAAAAGTTAAACTACATACTGTATTACATATGTTTTTTCCATACATTAAA